>JAIEZT010000523.1:0-44541 GCA_019594935.1 Periophthalmus modestus | reverse complement strand
ACTTGGGCAAGACAAATTTGCCTTCAGATAATGGGACGAAAAAATCAGGCTATTTGGCCTGATTAAATTGTTTTTACAATGCATTTTAACTTATTGGTCGATGCACTTGTGGCACCTCTGATTCCAGCCCTTTCCGGTTTTTTGCTCTGGTCTCTCTTATGTTCTAACTACTGCCTGTCCCCCACAGAAACGCGCCTAAGAACACTGGAGCGGGCGAGACTATTTTATCAGACATAGCCAATCTGGATGCGGAGGTTGCGATACCACCACGGGCCCTCTCCGCGTCGTCATAACTTCTCTCTCTCTCTCTTCTATTTCTTTGGTCTTGTGATTTTTTTGGGTTCAAAGCTGATCCTAAAGGCCTGGCATGACACTATCTTCCTGTTGACTACGCATGCAAGTAGCTCCACTCTTTGTTTTACTCATTTTTTATTCAAAACATGGCTGGAAGAGGGTGTTAACTAATGGTCTCTGATAACAAATTTTTAAAACTAATTCCATAAGAAGGAATAGATCGATATTCAATACTGGATTCCATACAATGATGACAATAAAAAAACATGACTTAGACTAGACTAGAATGTGATTTTTTAACATTATTTTGTGTCTTTTTTATATTACCTGGCCTTAACTCTGTCCTAATCCCTCAGTTGGTAGGTGTCTCATAGTGGGTCCATGCATATAAGGGTATTAGGACTTAATCCAGGCTAAGACTGCACGAGCAAACTCCGGTATATTGCAAGTATTCTGGATAGTAAAAAATATGAGAGGAGCTCAGTCGTGCAGTGCGGGTGTTGCTGTGACTTTTTAGTTTTAGTACTTTTTTAGTTTTAGTTTTAGTTTTTTAGTTTAGTTTTTTAGTACTCAAAATACCAGCTTTTATTCTAAAGAAAAAAAAAAAAAAAAATGAGAAAATATGTCCTGAGTGTCACTACTTAAAGACGCATTATGTAACTTTTTATTGTGCGGGTTTCATTTCCCGCTCGTCTCCACCAAGGTTACGGTTTTGTTTGGAATGCAACAACATTCTGGCATTTAAAAAGGAGGTTATCAGGCATTTGTTTTTTTTTTTTGTTCAAAAGTAGTACCTTGAAAAAACCATACATTCTTATATTGGGTGGGTATCCTCTCACAGACCCCTGACCTGTAACTGGGCCTGCTGTCTCCATGGAAGTTGCATATGTTTAATGCCAGCTGTGGAGCTCTCTCAGGCAAAGAGTGATACAATCATAAATATAAACAATCAGGTAGCAGACTCCACCCAAAAAGTGGATGCAGGTGCACCGTTTTCTTTTTTTTAGTGCATGGTTAGTGCACTACATTACAAAAAATAGTCCTGACTATAACCCCTCCTGCAGTCATGCCTTGCACATACTGGCTCTTACTGCTTGCCCTTTGGCCCTTATTCTGTAACCTATTTCATTGACAGTCCTTTATAACCTGTGTGCATGTGCTAGTCAACCATCTCCTGCACATTTCCATGACAATTATATTTATTTTAGCTAAATGCCTAGTCAGTTTGGTCTTTGAAACCTTTGAGCTTCTCAACCTGGAAACAACAAAACACATGTTTACTATTCGGCTCTGAAACTGACTTCTATCCACACGTCATTGACTTTAAAGGCCATTTTTCAAAATGCCTTTTTTCACTTAAGGACATAAAGGGGGAGACCTTAAAGTAATATCTATAACATATATTTTTTTAAATTATATTTAATATTTTATGTTATGTTTTCCTTAATCTATTTCTTAGCTTTAACCTATTTTCATGTGAAAACACTGTCTGATTAAAAAAAAGAAGTAAAATGTAATTTTTTTTCTTACAGGTAAGTAAGTACCACAGGCAAAGTCTTAAATGATCTCTCTAAATAAGTATCTCATTTTATGAAAACAAATGATGTGTAGTTATATTATAACTCAGTGCCTTTTAGCTAGGGATGGACTGATATTGACAAAAATAATATCCCTCTTTTTTGGAATATCCTGATAACAATATTCAGACATTATATCAGTCCAACAGAAATGCGTTAAAACTTTAAATTTATTACTTTGTATCAGACAAATGACGTGGGAATGAGTGTAAAATACCCTTTTAAGCAAACTTTTTGTGTAGCTTTTTAATTACATCAAATTCAAATTTTTCATATTTTCAAAACAACAATTATGCCATGTCTATTTTGATCTTCCTTCCCATTTCTACTCTTTGGGAACCTTTGTCCTTATCTATAATACTATTTATGAGCTGACATTTTGATTTGTGTTTAATGTACCTTTTATTTACACCTTTTTCCACACCTCCTCCTTTTTTGTACTTTTGCCCCTCCTCCATTTCCTTAGCTTTCTCTACTATTCCTCCGGTAGCGCTGGTCTCATGTTGTTGTAGTATCTGACGTAGCTTTGTGTGCAGGACGTGGACAAGACGCAGACAGAAATCATGCGTCACCATAGCAGTATCAGCGAGCTCAAGAGGAGCTTCATGGAGTCCGTGGCCTGAGCCTAGGCCCAGCGAGTGGGACAAGCGCCTGTCCACCAACTCCCACCCTTCAGGACAGCAAGGATCAACGGACAGCTGCCACCCGCTGTGAGTGCGCAAAACAATGAAAATTCTAGCAGACAAGCACCAAAAGATTCAAAACACCCTAGCACCCCAAACATTTAACAGCATGCAAGTACCAAAACATAAAAACACCCTAGCACCCAAGCACCCAAACAGCACAGCACCCAAAGTGGGGATGGGCAATATGCTGAAAAATGTATTTCACAAGTCAGACCATGATTTTAATGTATCACGATTCATGTTGACTTATTATATTTATATTGCCTTGCCTTTAAGTGGTAAAAATGTCACCTGCCTAGTTCTAAGAGATGATATCATTGCACATTCACATTGACTAGAAAGTGGTTGGTTCAGTTTTTGTCACCAGATATTGCCCAGCCCTAGATCCAAGCACTCAAACATCCAAACACCATTGCACAAAAGCACTCGGATGCCTAAGTATCCAAACACGCTCCCCAACCAAATGGGACAGCACCCAAAACCACTACACTGCTAATTAGAAGGAGGTGCACTGCTGACCTGCTGCTGCTGCTGTGCTAACCAGGTGCTCACTGACAAAATGCAAGTTGAACTGCATTTTACCTCCCATTTACTTAATGGCATAACATTCTAAAGAGCTTATAATTTAAAGGTGCGCTATGTAACCTTTCTCAAGAGGTAGCCACCACTATCAAATATGATTGCTTTCCCTGGAGTTCCACACTATGATATTAAGCTTACCTAACATTTATTCAATTATGGATGTTTTTAAATTGCTTTTACCTGTACCTTGATAAATATGCTCTCCGCAGATCTGGAGAATGATAAGTTTAATACTATACTGTGGAACATCGCTGTGGTGACAAACAGTTCGTGAACCCTCCATCAGAAAAGTTACATTGTGTGCACCTTAATTAATATGGACCCTGGGTTTGATGAATTTATAGTAAATTATATTTTAAACATTGTAGAATTCAAATACTAAATAATCTTTTGATGCTGTTGTATGTTTGGCCATAATATTGTCAGATATAGTTGTTATGAATTCACTTCAGCTCTATGTTGAAATGTACTCATTTTTAATAGTAAACACAAGATATCCATTTGCCTATACAATCAAACATGTATTTATATGATATATAATGAGGTCTATGGCAGTTTTTTGCATTTCTTTTGTTGTCCACTTGATGGCGCTGTTTGGCTTGTTGCTGGTGCATTGCTTGAGCATGAGAGAATCTGCAGTCACAGCTTTGGGACTTGCTGCCATTTCTTTGGGGGTCCATATGGATATTGGTTTATGCATTTTTTTATAATCTCCATGGCAACTCACTCCTACCCTGTGGCTGGGGCCCTGAACTCACCATTTTGCTTCTGTCAAAGGGTGAATGGCATTTTATTTTACTACCTATTCAAAGGTAATTATCCAATAAAGAGAGGCAATTGATCATCAGTGGGCGGGGACTTACATCTGAGTTCATAAAACATAAAATTTTGCTATTCTTATGTGCTTGATACTGCTCACTAATGTTTATATCATGAGATTTTAAAGGGGACATATAATGCATGGCTCTTGTCAACATGTCACTAAAAGATTGATGCTTTGTGAAGAAGGATAATTGAGCAATCAAATAAATATACTGAGTCCAATGAAGCAACACTTTCAGATTTTAAAATGCAGGTAAGATTTATACCTTTATAAAAACCTTATGAAGTATAATTAGCATGATATGTCTCCTTAGCATCATATCCATGTGCTCTCTGACCCAGACCTAACCCGGCTCGCCTTGTGATCGGCCACTGCAGCTCCATCCACCGCTGCATGGCCTCCTCTGGGCTTTTCATATCCGCATGATTTTGATTACGACAAGGATAACAGACAATGAGTAATGTGCAGGGACTGAACACCCAACTCTCGTTCCCTGTTTCATACGTCATCATTCCTCTCATCTTCCTGTGCTTTATTTCTCCCCTCATTCATTATTTTATAGTTTCAAACTCTGACTTCTATTGTCAGTTGTAACTTTGGTAAACTTAGCAATTCCATGTGTGAAACATACTTTTTTTTTTTTTTATCAGTGCAACAGCTGTAAGCACGCTCATCCACCATCCCAAAGGTTGTAGGTTTGAATGACCAGTGCATACTGTCATTTTGTCCTTAGGTAAGACACTTTACCCACCTGAATGTGATGTATGAGTGAGGGGATTCGTGGTGGTTGGAGGGGCTGATAGCGCAGATGGGTAGCCTTGCTTCTGTAAGTCTGCCACAGGCTACAATAAAACTTGTCAAACACCAGGCAGAGAAGTGAATGAATAATACACAAAATCAAGCATCGGGAAAAACGATCCAACGATGTATGGAATAGAGATCGATCAAATTTTTTTTTCATGGCCAATGCCAATACTGATTGTTTAGAATTGAGAGCGAGCAATGATTGAGATAAGTTCTGCCGATATATCTGCGCTGATATGTAGAGTCAGCTTTTAATTATTTTCCCCAAATTATGTAATACTTCAAACTCCCCCCAAGCCCTTTTTTAACCACAAACCAAAAAAAAGAGAGCCGTGTGGTCATGTTTTGGTGCAGCTATCTCTCTGAATTAAAGTGTTAAAATAAAGCTTTGTGGTGTATTTTCTAGGCAGCAGATTGACTAAAACAAAAATCGGCCTATGCTGGAGATTGAAGCCCAAAACGCTAAAAACTCAAAATATCAGCTAACTGATGTATCGGCCAACCAAAATAGCATGGAAAATACTAGTGCATTCCTCAAGAATGTGGCATCATTACGTAATGTGTGGCTGTAAATACGTGCATAGGTACCACTCCTGGTGGTCTAGTGGTTAGGATTCGGCGCTCTCACCGCCGCGGCCCGGGTTCGATTCCCGGTCAGGAAACTACATTTTGGAATTTCCCCACTGAGGGACTAATTAAAGGCATATCTTATCTTATCTATATCTTATCTTACATATATCTTACATCTCCAAAAACAGATAATTATTATTGATTGTCAAAAGGATTAGTAACTGATTAACCCATATTTGGGCATTCAGAGTTACTGGTTTCTCGGAGGCATTGCCACCTCTACATGGGGTAAATGTGCCAGTTCCTCTCTCTGCCCCTTTCTGTACTGTGAATGGCATCACTTTGAGAGAACTTGATTCTAACACCAGCTGCTCTGCTGCCGATCGGCCTCACTGCAGCTGAGCAGGCCAAAATGTGTTTGTTAGAGAGTCCCATTTTCATTGTTCAAGCCAAATGTTTTCAGATCCATCACGGTGACTAGGAGGAGCAAACTATTTGAAAAAGATGTGATTAGCACCATAAAGTCTGCGATGATGTATGGATAGTGTTATAAAGACAAGAAAATGTATTCCTCCATGGGGTGATATTGTGTGTGTAAGTTTGATACCCTGTAATTTAAGTGATTTTCACACATGTTAGTGTGGTCTGTGGACCAACCCCCAGTGGTGCACAAGATTTAGCGCTGTTTACCTTTAGGTTGGCCTTGTTCACATACACCGCACATCTTACACCCCAAACATGTGAGAATCCATCAGCTGATTGCAAAATGTATTTCTTTGACATGTGGAGTTGCTCCGAGACTTCCTGCTTCAAGTGCTCTCGGGCCGGCCGAACTGTGTACCAGAGTGCGACTGCTGGGCTCACACCGGCCCAAGCACACTGCTCTCGGAACGAATGTTTTTTTTTTACGTCAACTTAACTAGAGTGTGTGAAAACCACCTTTGAAACATGTTTTGAAAATGCATGAGATTCTTGTATTAGTTCATCAGTTATGTTAATACTTCTGGACATGTTTAAATACGCACTTTGAAACTGAATCTTGATTCAAAATAGATTTGTAATACATTTCTTTAAATAAATTGTATGTCTCTATTAGGAATTAAAATGTCTGTAGCTTGAGAGATTGTAGACCCCTGCCTGCTGTTCTAAATCATGCCAAACTGAATTATGTTGAACAGCCTTCTCATTTTACTCTCCTGCACCTGTTTGTCCATCTTGACCGCCACCTCCACACTGGCCTTGGCCTCCAGACAGTGTTAGCTTGTCCATCTGCCCCAACAGCTGAAGACACTCATTTTCAACAGCCTCACATTTTGGCCATTGCAGCACTTTCCAACTCAACGCCTGGGGCAGTATCTTCATAATTTCATAATATTGCTGAATACGACGAATTATGAGAACACACAAGATAAAACTCTTCAATTGCGTCACCAAAAATCTAAAGATTCACACTTCCTCAGCTAGATTTATTTTAGAATGCCAAAAATTGTCCTGTCTGCAATATTCTCACATCTGCAGAGTTGGCTCGGTTCAGCTCTCAGAATCTCATTACAGAGCACATTGAATGCCAAAACATAAGAGCAGAATGATTTTGGAAAAGATATCTAATTGCAATTTTTCTGACAAATATTGGGAGTGAGATTAGAAAGAAGATTTTGAAAGATAAAATCAAGAGTCAGTTTGCTGTGCAGATTTTAAACACGCCCAGGAGTGTTAACATGTGAGAGAAGACTGAAATCTGAACTGATAAACTAGGCAAAGAATCCCATGTAGCTCAGAACATGTTTGTATTGCTCCATAGAGTGAGTGAAAATGAAAAATGGGGCATTTTGCAAACATGGACAAAATCTGAGGTGGAGGAACTTCAAGTTGTGGGTGCTGCAAGATTTATCACAACTATGAGAGATAAAGGCAGGATGGATGCTGTAATTTGTGATTTTAAGTCTTATATTATAAAAAAATGTACTCTTGTGAGCTTTAAGCCATTTTATAATACTGTTACCTCCTCAAAAACGCACCCGGAGTTTGTTTGAATAACTCTTTATTATTAGTCTGTCTACATCTCAAAATCTCCAAAGCTCAAAATGCTCTGTTCCACCTTGTGATGTCATGAACTGTAGTTTTCAAGTTAACAGCCGCCTTTTACCTTAGTTTAGTAGAGATTGGCAATTCCAGAGCTGAAATTATCCAAATGATTCCTAGTGGTATATGGAGTTTAAAAAACACAGTGGAGCACTTCTTGTATTTCTACATGACATCACAAGGTAGAAGAGAGTGTTTTCCATTTTAGAAAAGAACTCCTAAAATATGCAGGGTTTGTGTGTTAAACATGTGTGAATGAACCGAAACAAAACTCCAGGTCTGTTTCTGATGAGGAAACAACATAGACAGAAAACAGTGTAATATGGCCCCTTTACATGCAGTGACAGTAAAATATACACTCTTTACCTGCAACACTTTGACCCTGACTCCGACAAATCTTCCACTGATCCAGAGCATTCCACATCAAATTGGACATCAGCCCCATGTCCTAAAGCGGATATAACAGGGTCCAGACATTGCACACAGGGATCCTGGATGAGGAGTCCCTGTGCCTGCACCACTCTGATGTGACAGGCGCACACGTTTATGCGCGTGTATTCCTCGATGCCTCATCCCGCATTTAAGTCCAAAGCGAAAATAATTTTTCCCGACTCATCATTACTGATTAATCTGCAGGCTCTCCTCTAGCCACATGTTAATTTGCAGTGTACTTCAACAGTTCAGTGGCCTGTAGGAGCAGAGACACACAAACTTTTGCACTGCCTGAATATTCAGTATTCATATCAGTTTTGCAGCAAAAATATTACATGCCCTTCTCAATAGTAAATCACATGGAACATGCCCCCAAACTGCACCTACTGTTGATTAGTTTATACTAGCAGTTTAGTGTCTGGATTGATAGCTGAGGCCCTTGGTCTTCTACAAGCTTCAAGCTTATGTATTGAATGGTCATCCTAACATGTAAAAACAATATGTAAAAAATGTGTTACAGAAGACCAAAAGATGCTATACTACACTGTAGCAGAGACGCATGAAAACAGCATGGGAGGGCATACAAAGACATGAGTGTGCACTGATCGTAAGGGAACTCCTGTGTTGGGCAGAGCAGAGGCTGTACCAGGCCGTGATGGACTAGACCAAAGCTCTACTTCTATGAAAGGAGCAGTTTTCTCAATAACTGGCATTGTCTTTCTTAAAGCTTAAAGTATTTTTTGCCTGTTCTCAAATCGAGGTAAGTCATTTTAACTCTTACCTCTCTAAGTGTTCATGCACTTGAATTTAAGGGGAATGTGCACAGCTTTAGAACAGCTCTTTCACACACTTCAAAGCAGGACTGCCCTTACTTACACAGTCACCACTATCTTATCCCAAAGCTTTGCTATCATGGGACTCAACCTCTGCAATTTGGAGGACTTGTGCTTGTTCAAAGTTTAGACAATGTTGTGTTAAATTGTTCATTGAAATGGCACTAGTGCTAATTTGATCAAATGTTTCATAACTAAATATAGACAACGCAGCAGCAATCTGATTTTGTCACGATCGGGTACTGCAGCTGTGAAAATGCTGACACGTATCAAGTAGGGATGGGACGATATAAAATTTTGACTCACGATTATCGTTACCAAAATAAGTCGCAATTCACGATATTATCGGCATAAATTATTAATTTGTAAGCGTTCCGACGGCCTGGGCCTACTTTACAACTCTACAGGAATGTACATGTACTTCTGTGTCACCCACACAAACAATCTACACATCAGAAGAAAGCTACAGCACTCGTCTTTCCGAATATGCAAACAATTTTCACCTGCGATCACCACAGAGCTGACAGGAAAGACATTTTTACAGAAAAGCCAAAAATGCGGATTTGGACTTCACTCACCTTTGAGGCTCTGGTTCTGTCAAACATCAACATATTCCACAAAGTTCTTCTCATTCGTTCTGTACAGATCCAGAGAATATAACCCACTGAAGAAATCATGTCCACAAAATAAGTTTGATCCTCCATGTTCAGTCTGCTGCAGGAAAGTATTCCACACGTGAAATCTGCTCCGTCACTTTTTTGCATTTCTTTGGTCGATTTCAGGCAAAATAAACTTAAGACAGCGCCGACTTTGGCCGTGTCTCAATTCACCAAAAATTCACCGAGGTGTCCTTAAATCGCATTTAAGTCGGGCGGGTACTTCGACCTGCACTTCGAACAGTACATGGAACAGAGCATGTGACGAGTTGAGACACGGCCTTTGTTTCTCAGTGATAAACACACGTGTTAGCTCCTGATTGACACCAGTGTTGTCCAATAAGGTGGAGGTTGTGAGTCACTGGAGCCGCAAACAGTGAATCAGTGATACAGATGACTGAAAGTTTACGCCCCACTCTCCCCCGTATAGAATCAACCAATCACATCACACACGTTTAGTGACGAGCACGTGTGTGACATGCTGAGATTTTCCGTAAACAGACGGACCTTACCGAGCGTGCCTAATGCGCGCACATTCTAGGCGCTGTTGTTTTGCTTCTAAACATGATGAAACGGACAAAACAAAGGAAGTACGTGATCGAGGACAGTGTGGATGTTTGTACAAGTTAAACTAGAGGCATCTCTGACCCGGAGCGGTTCGTGTCAGAGTGAAGATGACTGTGGACTCAGGAGGAGAGGAGCTTATTTTTGCATGGATTGGATGCTGTTCTCGATTGGTAAGAGTGGGTTATTCTGCTGTTGACATGATTGTAGGTAAATATATATCGTGTGTGTGTCTGTGAAATGGTGTTTAGCTACTACACACAATCTACATTCAATAGTTTATGTCACTTACGATGAATATTTTCAGCCCAAGTTTGTCTAACAATGCAGGATGTTTGTCTCGTAAATGCGCGTGCAAGTTGCTCGTGTTTTGCCCTCGGACCTGTAACTTTTTTTCGCCACCAGACTGCACCAGAACAGGCACAGACGCAACAAGTGTCATTACTGTGACAGAGCGCCCCCTTGTGGGGCTAGCAAAACTAGCATCTAAACATTGTATTGAAACCAGAAACATGAGGCAGTCTGGCGCCGTAAAGACTATTATAATCGTGCGTGATTTGAAAAAAAATGCCACGGACGATTTATCGTGGACCATTTTCTATCGCGATTTACGATATTATCGTATATCGTCCCATCCCTAGTATCAAGAAAGAACTCAAAAACAATGGCCTGGCTATTCTATTCTTCAATGATTAAAGTGGGACTTAACACCTAAACTCCGCCTAAAACCACATTTCAAATAGACCTCCTAAACTGGGCAGTAGCTGTGGACCAAAGAAAAGAGTGAGGGGGGAGGAGGGGCGGGGCTTGGACATATAAGGAACAGTTTGTTTGGTGTAACAGATGGTCACACGTCTAACTCCGCCTCTGCAGCCAGGTGTTTGTAATCAGAAACATCTGCCTGTAATAAGGACAGTCTTGGACAGTCTTGTGTGATGTTACATAATCCCTGAAATTGCAGTGGCCACTGGAGCCAGGGCACGCCCATTTGCATACATTTTTTACCATAAACCTGCAAATTAACTAGTTTGCACAAAAAAAAGGCCAAAAAGGACTAGGAACAGTAGCACAGGCTATTCACATACCACATACAAAGTTTAGTAGCACAGAAAAGTAGATTTAGTGTTTAGTTCCACTTTAAAGCTTTTGTGACTTGCTATCACTTTTGTGACTTGCTATCACCATTCGGATTTCAATTTTGATTTACCCTATTCATAACTCCCTAAACACATTAAGCACTAGAAAGCTAACTTCATCAGAGAGCAGTATAGAATCCCATTGTGAGTGTCTCCAGTTGCCTTTGCTTTGTCTCCTCTCCTGCTCCTCTCTCCTCTGTCTGGTTTGTCTTTCCACTGCCAAACCCGGGGCCCTGCCAGTTCCTATTGTGAAACAGAGCCTATTAATCAGGCAGCCTGAGCACCTCACCGTCCTAGTCTTCCCACAAGTGGCCGGTCCACATTAAATCTAATAACAGCCCCAGGACCGCGCTGCTGGGCTGAGCTTCGCATTACATCACAATTATGGCCGAGTGGGCTAAAAGCTGAGGAGTGCCTGGCCCGGGCGATTCTACCAATTAGGCTACAACTGCTCTATCTGCTCAAGGAGAGGGAAATGGAAGCACTTGCTAATGAGGCCTTGAAATGTTAAGCTTCGTCTTATATAGAACTCAGGATTTGCTAAAAGACTTTTGACCTAAGTTTCAAGGCTATACTGTTAAGCCATTAAAACAGAGTAAATCTACCAATTTGCTCCCCTTACTGTTATGAAAATGAACTTTGCTGGAGTAATTGTCAGAAACAAAATGCAATGCAGTTCTGAACTTAAATTTTGTGACTTTTCAGGTGGAGCGTTCCCCATCTGCTTTTCTCCAGGATGATATTATTGCTATGACATTAAGCTATTAATTTGGCTCACCCCAAATTGATAGGTGTAGCACTCTGAAAAAGCCTTCAGAGAAAGGCAGAATGTCATGACAAATATCTGAATCTGATTGGTCAAAGCGTCATAACAGCCGAACAAGATGAAACTTTTGTGAAATTTCTCCCTCCACAAATGCAGAAAGTCTTTCTCTGTAATTGGTCTGAACCACTGGTGACCCGAGCAATCGCAAGAGCGGGAGGTAGGCCAGATGGATTCTCGTGAGCTTGTGAACGTACAAATGTTGCAAGAATATATCTTACTGCCGAAGTTAGCATTAAACTTATCCATGTCCAATTCACCATGGACACAAGGTTGTGACATCACCGCGCCAAGATACAGGCCAGAGATGATGAAGCCCACTTGCTGTACAAATGTTTTTAAGGCACAAGAGAGAGTGAGTGTTTATTTGAATGGGTTGAGTGATCATTGATTAACAGACAAAGGCTGCAAGCGTGACTGGTGATAGGAGGTAGGAGCAAAGAAGGAAATGTCATTTTACTGGTTTCCCCTCGTTTTATTACAGTATATTCAAACTTGTGTATGCCTGCAACTGACTTTGTTCAGTAGTTAATACAATTCTCAAAACTCATCTTTTACCTTTAATAGCATTTTAATTTATTTTGCCTATTCGATCATACCAGTCCGCCACCCCTCTCCCCCATGCTTCATCCCCCCTTTGTCTCTGGCCTGTCCTCTGACCACCCTGCTGTTGTGTCCGTTGTGCTGCTGCGGTGGCGGGCGCACAGAGGGGGAGGCGCTCTCAGCTCGGACACAAGGTAAGAGCCTGGAGCATGTCCCCAGTCCCTGGAGCCCGAGTGCCTGGCATCCACCCCCCTCTGCTGCTGCGGGACCAGGGAGGCTACAGTGACTTTGAATGGGTGGACGAGGATGACACTGAGGAGGAGGAGGAAGAGGAGGACGTAGGGGGCGTGGCCATCAGCGTCCCAGAGGAGGGGGCGGTCCTGGTGCATGCCGCCCGCATACAGCAGTCCCGGATGTCCTTCTTCCTGTCGGGGCTGCTGGTCCTGGCGCTCACTGTGCTCTGGTTTGCCTTTGTTTAAAAGCGGTTCTTTCGGATGTCCTCCAGGTGCCGCACTGTTTACTCACAAGAGCTGGACCAGAGTGTGGCAGTGTACCAGCCCGAAGCACAGTACTGTCAGGAGTGAGGGCCCTTCACTGTGGAAACGCACTGCTTAACATGCAATTTAAAGGCTCATTTATGGCTCCATTTTTGTATGTATGTTTCTGTATCAGATATATGATCTGTTACATAACCATCAGGGGACGCTTAGTGTCAGTCAGAGAATTGACCAAAATGGAAGAAACAGAAGATAAACAAACATGGACGTACTAGTATCTCTGTTGAAAATTAATGTTGGCTTTATTTGTCTTCTGGTAAGTCCAGATGGATATCTTTCTGTATTTTTATACAGAGGCATATCAGTCTGGTCACCACGCCTTCGATTGCATCTCAAGCCAGAACTAAACATGATTGTTAAATCAGATTTGTTACATCTTCTTAAATGATTGATTGATGATTGATGATGAAATGATTGAAGAAGTGTGCATTTTGGATCCCAGGACTCCTTATTTCCCAGCAGAGCTTATTCTAGTCACTTTTTAAAGACTTGAGCTTCTATAGTTGAGTTGTGTTCACTACTGTTCCTAGCGATTAGCACTAGACATATGGAACAAATGACAGACAGATCAACGTAGAAAGTGTTTGGGACATTGAGCATAAATGAGCCTTAATGCTACATCACTGCTTCTGCATCTGCAGGTGATGCTAACTAATCTGGGAAAACTCTTCTGTTTTGAGAACGTACTCGACACTAAAGTACCAATGTGACACTGACCAAAATGGCTGTATTATATATGTAGGTCTTTTAAACTGTTCTGAACTTGATTTTTTAAGCCGGGTGTCCACTGCACGATTTTGGTTGTCTATGAGAAAGCAATAGCCTCTCAGTGAGACAAGGTTAAAGATTCCATTTAAAACTTACTATGTTTACATAGTCAGGAAAAACCTTATAACTGACCCAGTCCAATTTAAACCTAAAATGCATATATACATGAGAACTATTGAGATGTTGTGGTTGGAATCTCCCAGATCCCAATAACAACTAACACAGAAGCTGATACTCGCTGCATGTAACAGTGCAGTCCTATTACATTAGGCACCCCTTTAGAGAAGTATTCAACTGCACAGGGTAAGAAACACCATAAAAACAGCCAGGAAAATATTCGACATGTTTGGACATTTACTCACTTAAATCTAGTTTTTTCATTGTTTTGGTTCTGTACATTAAAGCGAAAGTGAAAGCTCCCAGAGCTGGAACTTTTTTATTAATTATCTGCAAACAATTAGTACTAATGCAAAATTTTGGGACAAAGAAGCACACTGGGCATTCTCTGTGCACGTAGTGATTGATATTTTGAAATCTCAGTAGCAAAATAAGGCCTCCTCTTGCCGTGTTTACGATTTATCTTTGTCAGCAGAAACATCACTTCATCGTACAACGCCCAGAGTTACAATTGAACTTTTGCATAATGTTGACCCAATTCGCAATGAAGCCTCCAAAAATCTTTTTAAGGTGAGACACTACAGGGAAAACATTGCCTCATCAAAGGTTGTTTTATAAAAATGCATTTTTTTCCCCAAAGATCACACATTAACACCTACATATAGAAAACTTACAATCGTATATGTAAAAAGATTTTGATGAAATATAAAGACAAATTTGTTGAAGTTTTTTCATATCTATAAATTGGATTTTTTTTTTTTCCTTTTCACCCACAGTGTCTTGCCATGAGAAGAAAAATCATACAGTATGCATCCAGCTTTAGTCTGTCCGTCTATTGCTAGGTAAATTTTCACAATGGTGACCAGCCATAGCAGCTGTCACTGTATAGCTGTTTCTTCATGTATCTGGAGACACACCTTATCCATGTATCTGCTCTCAGGCATTCAGTGAAGTACATTGTTACTTTCCTTCTGTTATTGGTTAGTTCTATGGCTGTTAGCCCTTTTCAGAGAAGGAACTGAGATGATACACCAGTGACATTTAGTCTATAGAATGACATAGGTTGATACAAGGCTCTTTCAGAGCATGGACTGAGGACATGATTCACTTTTGGATACACATAGTAACAATACAAATATGTAGGAACAGAACACTAGTTTGATTTCACTTTCCTTTCTTTGTAGTCGGGAATGTATAATTTTTCCCATGCTAGTCTACTATGCCATAATCTGGTTACATTTGGACCAACTAAATGCAGACAATCAATGAAATCCAATGGAGAGTAGGATCCAGAAAGGTATCCCTCAGAACTGCCACTTTGCACCCTCCTCTGTCATGTACTGTGGTCACGAGTGACAATGAGTACAGTGGTCCCTTTTTTATCACGGGGGTTATGTTCCAAAAATAACCCATGATAAACGAAATCCGCGAAGTAGAAAACTTTATTTTTTACAAGTATTCTATGTTTTGCGGCTGTAAAACCCCTCACCACACACTTTATACACTTTTCTGAGACAGGCATTAACATTTTCTCACATTTCTCTCTTGTTTGAACACTCTCAATGTTCAAACCTTAGACTCAGGTATATTTTTCAATTCCGCTGACCGCGCCTCTTTGTCTTGGCGTCGCTCCGCTGTAATGTCTCGTAATGTTCTTACAGTCACTGATCCACAAAGCTAAAGCAGACTCCATCCGCTCGATGGTTACAGCCCTTTTTGCATCTTTGTTAAAACTTACTGCTGCTGTCGTCGTTATGTTATTTTCCTCCTTCTTTATGTTGAATTCACATGTAAAGTCTCTGTGGAAGCGCGTCTTGGCTGCGCTGCGTTTCTGTGGCACGTTTTCAAGCGTCAGACATGCCACAGAGCCGATCACCTCCGTTGATGGGTTTTATGTAATGAATACACTAAAGTCACTCTCTCAACCTGGTCTGCAGTGTTCACAAAGACACAGTGAAAACTAAACATCCAAAGGCCCTCGCAGACCGCAACGCGCCTCTGAGGCGTTTGTCCTTAAATGCAAAGGTGTCCGTTCTTGACGCCCCGGTGTTTCAGAGTCACGCTGCAGCATTGAACATTTTGGTAAATTTGGCTGATCGTATTCTGTCCTGTACAGGAGACACGGCGTGTCCTTTAGCCAATCAGGACGCAGAACACGCGCCTTCCTACACTGTAAAAAATGTATACAAAATTGCACAAAAAAAATCTGTGAAAAGTGAACCGTGATATAGCGAGGGAACACTGTACAGATAGAATGTTTTGCATGTATAACAGTTGTGTTGTAAAATACCTGCCACGAAACCCTGAATCATTTAAGGGGTGTATATATTCTGGAGTTTGAAAGGCTTTTGGGAACGTTGCATTGATATTTGACTTACCAGATGAGCTGTTTTAAAACCTGGCTCTTACATTTAACAAATTGGATGAGGTGTCTGAAGCCCTCTGCTGGCAATTAGTGGAGAGTGAAATACCTGGACAGGACACACAGACCATCACTATTGCCAACATGTTTAGTAATTATAGTGAACTCTTTAAGCACTGAGTTGATTTGCCATGTGACTGTGTATGGCAGGCATAACTTGCAGCTCTGGAGCTACCACCAGCTCTAGACCTTCCTCCTTCCTCTCCAAAGGCTGTAGGAATACAACATCATCATCTGGACTCAGTATTTTTTTTACTCCTGTCCAGAAGCAATTTTCAATTTGATGGTACTGGTCTGAGACATTAGGTTAAATAAATACTGCCTGAAAGAGAGGAGTTTTAGTGGTAAGATACTGTACACCTGTTTACGATAAGAAGCAGTTCTTTCATCCACTGCACGCTTCCCGTAAATCTATGACTTTGTACAGGTAAATTTTGCTGCCTGCTCTTTACCGTATATTAACACAATTTTTTCTTACAGTGTAATGTTTATGTGCAACCAACTGCCCCCAATGAGCAGTCTAAGGCTCCTTTTTTGTTTAGCAGTAGCTTTCTGATGGGAATAGGGTGGGGACTTGTGGTGTATGAACCATCCAAGATCACTGATATTTACCTACCATAAAGAGATTAAAAAACTACCACAAACCTAAACTTAGCCCTGCCGTAGTGATGTGACCAATCCTAGAGCACTCATCTGAAATTCAAACCTGATCTGTAAAATTCAGTTTCACACTTTAAAGCAGAGTTATGAAGCCATGTGGTCCCTGCACAGACCGTTGGCTCTCCAGGCTTGGTGCTTCTGTCTTGGCAGAGCTTCACGGATGTAGTGTCTTTTAGTTTGGCAACAACCAGTGTCCGCTGCCATATGGTGCCCACTGTGAGAGAACAGGCTAAATTTAAACTAAAAGCACAGCCTGGTGTACTGCTGAATATGAGTTATGGCTCATCTGCAGGTTTGTTGTATCTGTTAAATATTTCTTCCAATAGACAACAGACTTTTATATTTGCCAAAAAGATCCTTTGAAAATGGGTCATATCTGTGAATGTAAGTAATAATCATGAGTGTCACAGTTAAAAAGGGGGTTTTATGCAAAATAGAGCTTTTTACCATGTTATAACGTTGATCCCTCATCCAAAACTTACCTGAGGAGGTTTTATGTGTCCGTTAAGCGATCTCTCCCAGGCCCTATTCAAAACCTCCTTAAGGTTAGCAGTATGAGCCCACACCTCTTCTACAAGATTCAGCTCACAGGCCCACCCATGCTCCAGCACGTCCATTTTTTAAGGAAGATACAAAACATAACAGCCGCATTTTCACTGGCACGGTTTGCTTGGGGCATGGAACAGTTGGGGTGGGGGCACAACCAGCCGGGGAGCGTTTTGATTACAAACGACCCAGGCCACTTTTGGGTGTGACACAGGTCTAGCAAGACACATCCAAAGGTGTGACAAAGGCCTGTACTGACACAAGGCGCAGGACGTCTATAAAAACACTGGTGCTACAGGAACATCAACACAGATGAGCTTGAAAGAGAGGACTGGTTATGCATCCACGCAGTCAATGGAGGACCAGGATTATGCCAGTAACATTTCTCAAATAAACAATCTTCATTAAGATGGAAAATAGCAGATATAAACATAAAGTAATAGTTTCTCACCAGACGCTGATTTGATTATGTGATATACTGCTGTGTTTCCAGTGATGGCAACTTATATATTGAGCTGATATGCTTTTCAAAACTGACCTAGTCTGCTGTTTTCTCTTTATCTTTTAACGATAAACCAGAATTAGTTTAGTGTTTACTTTAGCTTTAGCTTTGGCCTCATCTTACAGCATCACAAACTTGGAATACTTTTTGTGATTCTCTGAGATCAGTCTTATAAGAGTATAATTCAACTACAGTTTAGATTTAATTTATTAAGTTAATATTAGTTATGTTGAGGTGACATCAGTTGTTCACTGAGCCCTGGACCTGGAGCCGTACCTGGAGCATGGAAACGCAACTTGGCTGGAGTTTCTGCTGGTCCTCCAATGGCTTCATGGGGGCATGACTAGCACCACCCCCTGCGAGCCAGTCCCAGGTCCCAAGGTTCCAGACCCCAGTCTAAAGGAGTACCTCCAGCGATCCACTTTGGACCCATAAAAGTGGGCGGTACAGATCGCTTTATGCAGTGGAAAAACAATGTCCACACTGTACGCCCCGTACTGGCTCTGTGGAAACGAGGTTTACTTTACAACTTCAGAACCTGATGCAAAGTGCAGTAGTTTCATTAGCAAGATCCACACTGATTGTAATATAATAGCGCTTTGAAAGGAGAGTGACTTAGCATGGGGAGCAAGGGGATGGGAAGTTCAGAACTTAAAAAGCAAAACTTTAATTTTTATTTAATGTTGTTTTTGGCAAATATAACATTTTCAAAACAATAAAAAGTGACATGGGGATTGAAATATGTTGTTAGCAATTAATACCCCATAGAAATGTAATGCAACCTCTTTAGATCAAATTATTTTATTTAGTTTGTGTTCCTTTTCGATTTTTGTGACTGCAGATTGTCTATATGCTAATGTTGCTTTTTCCCCCCTGAGAGGTGGTTTTGTCAACATTTTAGCTTCAATCCATGTTATGTTTCATTATCAAAAACATGCCCTGTGCCTTGGTTCATTTATGTAAGGTTGCGTAACCCTGCATACTTAGGTTATAGAATGTAATTTGATTGTTGAAAATGTTTCTCTCTGAACAAGAAGATGATTACCTAAAGTTACTGTGCAACTTTTCTGATGGAGGGTCTGCTGGCTTGTCTCTATGGAGGTGTTTTGTCTGGAATGTTTCAAAGTAGGGCATTAACTTATCTTCCTTGCATACATCCAATATTTTTTCTTGCTAAACAACATACCTTGAACAACGTGCATTCTTACTGTGAGTGGGATCGCCGCTCCACAGATCTGACTTGTAACTTGGCCGCTTGTCTTCATCAAGGTACATCATTGAAATGCTGTAGAACATTCTAAACCAGGGCTGTCCAAACTACGGCCCAGGGGCCAAATGCGGCTCTCAGACCAATTTTTGTTGGCCTTCATGCCTCCTCCTAAACTGGCCCAGTTGATCAGGAAGTATTTTTTATTACAGAGTAAAGAGATTCGACCTCTAGAACCTGAATAACATCACATTGCATTGTGACACAGACCTAAAAATAATCTTCCAAGTCTTATTGAAGGTAAAATGTCTCTGTCAAACCTGTGTTAAATGCACCATTTGACTCCCTGTATCGACACTGGTTTGTGGCCCTCTGCTTCAAATATGTTCCAGTATGTGGCCCTTGATGAAAAACACCTTGGACACCCCTGTTCTAAGCAATAGTGTTGTCACAATACTAAAATTTCAAACTTTCAATCCTAAGGCATAGACCGCATTTGTCACCGGTTCTGTTCATTATATTTATGGACAGAATTTCTAGGCGCAGTCAGGGGCTGGAGGGGGTCTGGTTTGGGAACCACAGGATCTCATCTCTGCTGTTTGCAGATGATGTTGTCCTGATGGCTTCTTCGAGCCAGGACCTGCAGCAGGCACTGGGGCGGTTTGCAGCCGAGTGTGAAGCGGCTGGGATGAGAATCAGCTCTTCCAAATCTGAGGCCATGGTTCTCGACCGGAAAAAGGTGGTTTGCCCTCTCCGGGTGGGTGGTGAGCCCTTGCCTCAAGTGGAGGAGTTCAAGTATCTCGGGGTCTTGTTCACGAGTGAGGGAAGGAAACGCGAGATTGACAGGCGGATCGGTGCAGCGTCTGCAGTGATGCGGTCGCTGTATCGGTCCGTTGTGGTAAAGAAGGAGCTGAGTCGAAAGGCAAAGCTCTCGATTTACCGGTCAATCTACGTTCCTACCCTCACCTATGGTCATGAGCTCTGGGTCATGACCGAAAGGACAAGATCGCGGATACAAGCGGCCGAAATGAGTTTTCCTCCGCAGAGTGGCTGGGCGCACCCTTAGAGATAGGGTGAGGAGCTCAGTCACACGGGAGGAGCTCGGAGTAGAGCCGCTGCTCCTTCACGTCGAGAGGAACCAGCTGAGGTGGCTCGGGCATCTGCTTAGGATGCCTCCTGGACGCCTCCCTAGGGAGGTGTTCTGGGCATGTCCCACCGGGAGGAGGCCCCGAGGAAGACCCAGGACACGCTGGAGGGACTATGTCTCTCGGCTGGCCTGGGAACGCCTTGGGGTCCCACCGGAGGAGCTGGAGGACGTGTCTGGGGTGAGGGAAGTCTGGGAGTCCCTGCTTAGACTGCTGCCCCCGCGACCCGGCCCCGGATAAGCGGAAGAAAATGGATGGATGGATGGATGGCATAGACTTGATTCTCAATACTGATACCACAAAGATACTAAAAATCACTCTATATTTAGACGATAGAATGTAATTTTCAATGTTAAATAATACTAATACTAATCATACTTTTTTTATATTGCCATGCGGTCCTATCTCTGTGTAATCCCTCAGTCGTCCAGGTAGGTTCCTTAATAGTCCATGGGTGTATTCTAGTCTATGCGGTCTTATCATGTATAAAGAAGTGGACTAAGGGAGAGTGACGTCATCCGTAGCGTTCGGCTGCAGTCAAATGTAGCTCATCGAGACTAGCAGTTAGCATCATGTAGTGCAGATCAACACAAACATTTTAAGATCTAAAAGGTGAGCCTGACAGCAGCAGTTATGGAGATAGGAGCAACAGTTTTTTCAATAGAAGTGAATTGGAGTCAGAGTCGATGGAGCTGGAAGTGCACCCATGCTCGCTTCCTATTTGGAACATGGTGGCTAGTGGGTCTATGCGTCTTATACTTGTTCTAATACAGCTCAAGATCATTCTAAAGCTATTCAGGAAAAAGTTCATTTCTGTCCTGTGAATGTGACTTTTGTATCAATACTTGCTCAAATGAGATTGACAACCTAGTCCTCCATGGAGACTAGAAAGCAGCAGACCTTCCAGAAAAGTTTATTTACTTATTTATTTATTTTTATTATTATTATTAGCTGACTATGTCCTCCTTAAAGCCAGTGTATGGGATCTTACAGCATTTTCATTTGTTGTTGATTTATTCGGCTCCATTTGAAAGCATTGAAAGCGCACTTAGCCTAATGCACTGCGCTGCACTCATAAATTCACTTAACGCATTTCCCTGTCTAGGCTCTTAAAGTTTTACATAATTTTCTTCATTGCCTTCTGAAAAAAAAAGTTTCAAAGTGTGATAACAAAATAACTCCATAACTTTATGCATGCCAGTCTGTATCCTATGATGACAAGGTGCATGTTTCTTGATCAATTTGATTAAGTGTGTTTTTCTCAGTGTGTCAAGCTGATTTACACAAAATATTCAGTGCGATATGAACTCTTGAATAAATTTTCATGTTATTTGATCTGTGTTTTGTCTGTACAGTCATAATGTGATATGATAATCTCCTGGCATGTTTTGATGACGCATGGAATTTTACTTTTTCTACGGGGTTGCTTTGGTTGAATTTTTGGTTATTTTATTTTGCCTATAGAAGTTAGTTCATCGTCCTGTTTCTTCTGAATGTTCACACTGCACAGTGATTAAATTTGGCTGTCATTTAGAGCATGACCAATAGGAGGAGAGGGTGGGGAAAAGAAGCATTCAGAGGATGACCAATAGGAGGAGAGCGTGGGGAAAAGAAGACGGCATGTGTCTGTGTTTGGGCATAGAGCTGCATTAGAAACGAGATGGCTGCATATTAGCATGGCAGCTTATAGTGCTGAATTAAGAGAATGTTTTGTGAGACCTGCATTTCATCTAATGGCTTTAGTTTTTATATTTAAGTTGCACTATGTCACTTTTCTGGTGGAGATGGTATTGCTTTGTCTGAGATATGGCAAAAAACTCAGTGTGGCATAATACTATCTCCATGGAAACAAGTAGGTGCCAGTTATTTTTTAGCAATGAAAACACCTGTGCAAGATAATTACGTTTAATGGCATACTGTGAAACACCTCAGGAAATGCAATAACATCTTCATGGAGACAAGCCTTGTTTAAAGTCATTTTTGAGTGTGTGAAACTTGCTTTTTTAATTTTAGATTATAATTAGTGTAAATCTGAAAACTGAAAGATTTCAGTTTTACACGTTGAACACACGTTACCATGAGGAGACCAGATCATTTGCATAAATATGAAATAAACTTGAGGATTGGCTTCACCATTCCTTTGTTTATGAATGAGAGTTTGAATTGAAGTAACTCCGGGTAGCATCGGTCCCAAGTGATCAAGTAAACGGGCAAGAATACATAAGTTTGTATCTTTGTATGTATGAATATCTATGGGCGGACCCACCATCAGAAAAGCTACATAGTGCACCTTTATGTTAAGAAGGTGAGACACAAGTGGCAGGCTGTGATTGGCTGACAGTGACAGAGCATGTTGTGATTATTGCTGCATATTAATAACAGATAGTGTATGGTTTATGTCGGTTCATATTGATTTGAAGTTATGTTTTTATCCATGCTGCTTTATGGCCCCTGTGTCTTGGCTGTAAATCCGACTTTGTGCTGTTTAATTTTGAATCTCACATTAGCTTTCCCTATATCACCCGCTTCACTCCGATCGATCTCAAACGCGCACTTGACTAATTGCATGTGGACCGAGAGCATCATTAAAGCAGGCTGTTTCTCTGTCATAAAATATGCACATAATAAAATATAATATCATAAACAAATGGGGACAGCAGTGGTCTATGCAGTCTGTGGTTTAGTAATGGTTTAGGCCTTCGATCTCTCACAGACCTGGTTTAGTTCTGGTTTCTATTTTTGTCCATTTTTAGTTCAGTCATGTTTTATTCTTGATTTAGTGCTAGTTTAGATCAGTATCATACCCAGATCTAAATCATTTTGTCTTTGTTTAGACCAGTTATAACCCTGGTATGGCCTTTTGGTTATCTTGGTTAGTCCCAGACTGGTCCTGGTCTAGTCCTGGTTTAGACTTTGTTTAGTCATATTATACCCCTGATTTATTACTAGTTTAGTCCTGGTTTAGTCCTATTTTACACGTGATTTAGTATTAGTTAAGTCCTGGTTTAGTCCAAGTTTATTCCTGGTTTTAGCCCTGATTTAGATACAGTTTAGTCCTAGTTTTGTCCCAGTTTAGTCACTTCGGGTTTAGACCTAGTTTAGCATTGGTTTAGTCCTGTTTTACCTTCCTAATGTTTAGACATGGTTGTTTTGCTAACATGGATGCATTACTAAGATGACTGTGCTTTGCTAACAGCGTGTCTCTCTGTTGTTTCAGTCTCCAGTGCTGAAGACCCAGACAATCACCATCTCCGACGTCACCAACTCTCTCAGAGGAACCGTGGCCTACAAGGAGATGCCCCTGGTCCACACGGAGACCAAGACCATCACCTATGAGTCCGCTCAGGTGGGATCAAACATGGTCTAGTCCTGAGTTAGTACTGTTCTAATCCTGCGTTCATCTTGGTTTAATCCTGGTTGTACTTTTATGAGCTTTTAACCAAACACAACTCCTGGGCCCTATTCAAACCACCCTTACCATTAGCTGTAAGATTCAGCTCAGCCCATGTCGCCATCCATACTTTCACATGACAGTTCTCCGTAAATATAGAAAAACGTGATACAAAACTTTATACAGCAACTTGACAAACCTGATGCAATGTGCAGTAATTTCATTCAACAGGATGCTTGCTGATTAGTTCTGAAAGCACTCTGAAAGGAGAGTGAGAGCAAAAGGAGGGCAGGCTCAGAGCCTCAAAAACAAAAGTGAAACTTATAAGGCATGTTAATACGTTGTATTTGGTGAATACAGCTTTTTCAAAACAATAAAAAGTAACATAGTGATGTTACGTGTTAGCAAGTAAAACCCTAATAATAATAACACCAATAGCACTGGTTGAAAATAGCCCTTCTTTAAAGACAGTAAGTTAGGAGATGCATTTACCTTGTTGACATGTTTTGACACTTGCAGCCAAAACTGGAACCAAGCTATGAATGTTGAAAGAAGACTAAATGAAAATTTTGGTTTAGCTTTTAACCATGTCACTATGGTATTACCTCACCATTACTTCACAGTTGTACTTTGATGAATTCAGGCATGTTTGAGGAATTCAATATTACCCTGCATTAATTTGTATGGACTTGGCAGCACAAAAAGTATATCCCTTATTATGACAGTGCTTTAAATTGTGCAAGACAAGTTTTGCATAGTGAAACGATTCCCAGCCAAGTACAGTGTCTGGTTTAAGTAATTACTGCCTAAATTAATCTTGTGAAGGTTTAATAGATGTGATCCCTGCATCAATACTGAGGGAGAGTGAGTGCGAGTTCATGTGCTAAATCAGACGTTATCTAGCCCATCCTTTGCTGTTTTACATTGTGCTGACAGGACACTCTCCGAGCAGCAAGACTCAACTGAAACTCAAAATTGGATATTATTTTCATCTTTCACTTTGGTTTAGTTTTAAAAGCTTGCGTAAAATAGTAAAATCTAGAAAATGATGCCACTAATCAGATGACATGCAATTTCAAAAGAATAATGAATCGCATGGGCAAAATCAATAATCTGTCATTATTTTTATTTGTGATGTGGTTTGGCTAATACTACTAAAATGTGCCTTCTCTCATTGCATAGTGGCATAGTGTTAGCATCTTGCCTCACAGTAAGAAGGTTGCAGGTTTGATTCCCAGACTATTTAGGGACTTTTTGTTATTAGATATTACTGATAATTAATTAATTGACATGTCTTGTTTCAAATCTTTCAGCCGGGGGACAACATGCCTGAGAAAGACACTGGAGTTCTACTGAGCGCTCAAACCATCACATCAGAGACCGTCAGTACCACTACCACCACCCAGATCACTAAGGTAAGTTTACTTAATCACTGTAGACTGTTTTAGATGGACAATAGCCACCATGTTCCAAATAGGAAGTGAGCATGGGAGTGAAGTGATTCCTTTGAGGTCTGGCCTTAAAATATTTGCTCTGATGCTGGTGTTTTTATTTTGGTATATTGTCTGTAAAGCAAGATAGAAACAATAATAATAGACCAGGTGCCTTTTTTCCTTGGGATTGGCTCCTATTGTTCCTCGTTGCACCAGGGAAGGGGCGAGTGCCTTCAACATCCTCGCTCCTGAGTGTCTCCTTGCGCACTCAAAATTCCAAATAAGGAACTTGATTGCAAATTAGCTGCTGTAACTTCTAACCTGGTATTGTTTTGCTTAAACCAAACGCTATGGGTCACACTCAGAGGTTTTAACCCCCCCTCGTCCCTCGTCAGAGTAGATCAGGGCGGCCTGTCCTCTAACTGCCCCGTCCCTCCTCCCTCTGTCAGCTGATCGATACATACATTAGCCAGTGAGAGGAGGGCAGGGTCCCACTAGAGAGCAGGGACATAAACTATACACAGCACTGCTCTCTCTAATCAAGGAGAGGGCTCCGTTTATCACTGACATATGAATAAATGCTTGAATTTGAATATTTTACTGTGTTAAAATGACAGTGCATAGTTGATATTGACATAGTGTAGTGGTAAGAATTCTGTGGCAAGATGGGTATAAATTGATTTAAAATTGTGATGTTTTGAACTGGTTTCTGGTTAAAAACAGTAATTACTTCCACTATTTCCTTACATAAAGTCTAAATCTTTTCATGTATCTTTTTACCATGTTCAACAGAAAACCTCAAACCACACAGTTGTCATGAATGGACAGAAATATTCCCAAAAAGTAGCAAAAAAAGCAACTTTTGCCCAGTTAACAGAATTGAATTTTTCTTTTGTTGTGAATCATACCTGGAGGACTGAGGGATTACACAAACACTCACAAAAAGTGTTTTCTGCTGCTCTAAGCATTAAAGGACACATGCAAAATGTCATATTCTTGTCCCATCATCAAACACATACCTGGAGTTTGATTTTCTTTCATTCACACTTGTTTCATCAATCCATTAAACCAGTACCATTAAACAAGTACTATATAATGACAAAACAAACACAAAAAAAGAAATCAACTTACAACAAAAAATTACTTGCAGTGCTCACTGGTTTACTGAAGTGACATTAACAAAGCTGGATGATTGTTGGCAATATTCGTCCTGTTTTCGCTGAAAAACTTAAGCGGCTTATCAGCGTGATTGGGGTGTAATGTCCTTAAGTGACGCCGTAATTTATTTGGCTTCATGCTGTCTGCTGCCAACATTTTTAGACACAGTAGGCACACCGGTCTTTCCTCGTCTCACACCATAGTCACGGTGAAGTCCAGTGCTAAATACGCTTCGTTATACTTCCTCGTATTAGCTTTCGGGTGACTTTCACTTATCTCAGTACCTCCATCCATCTCCTGTTAAATACTTTTCCATCATCTCCTCTTGCGGGGTTTGTTCACTGCTCTCTGTTCACTATCTCTGCCACCTCCTATAGTGGATGTGCAATTACACTTTATTCTAGTACTCATTCTGTGGTCAAATTGTGTTGACAACGAACACATGGCTCTATTAGCATAGAATTCATAGGTGATAAGGGTCATTAATTCCCATGGCTGACAGTAGAGGGAGCTCCATTATCTAAATACTTAATTGCAAACATGATGAAATTTATAAAGTATTTCCCAAATGCAGACATAATTACTTAGAAAATGTGAAATACTTATCCCAAGGTGACCAAAAGCATGTTTAAAAGGTGATTAAAGCTCAAGAATGTATAATATGTGTCTCTTAGTACGCACCATAACTGAACTGTGGGCACAAGTAACAAGAGGCAGTTCATCCCAGAAATCAGAGTTAGAATAGAACTGGAGCTGCTTTTCGGACCTAATTTCCTCTGCACATTTAACTAGAGGGGAATAATTATAAGGACATTGTTCATTCAAACTCACTCAGCCGTGATTAAGTCAGATAAATTATATTTAGGAGAAGACCTTGGGACAGTTAGGCCTACTGTCTGCATCACTATGGCAACAGAAGAATCCAAATGACTTGTTCCTGTTGTGGAACTTTTTACTGTTGCAGAAGACTGGAAAATGTCAAGCAAGCAGTGGTTATGATCTATTATATGGCATGTAATTATGTTCAAAAGTGCAGTATAGGCAAATGTTGTGATTTTTTTATGTGGATGTAAACAGATTTCCAGCGATCAGATTTGATTAGCCATATACTACCAGTCAAAAGTTTGGACACACCCTTTCATTCAGTGTTTTTTCTTTATGCTTACTACTTTCTACATTGCAGATACATGCTGAAGACATCAATTATATATAGAATTCTGTAGCAAATAAAAAAAGTTAAATAACTCAATAAATATTTTTTTAATTTATTTTATATTCAAATCCTCAAAGTAGCCACCCTTTGCACAGACAGTGCTGCAAACCTTTGGTCTTCTTTTAATGAGCTTCATGATGAAGTCTCCTGAAATAATTTTCACTTCACAGCTGTGTCTGTGAGTCAAGAAATACCAAAAGCACAAACCAGTGATCAAAGCAAAGGGTGGCTATTTTTAATTTCTTTTAATCTAAAACAAGTCTTGACGTATTTTGACTTCGATTTTGAGGCCTTCAGTGAGAATCTAAGTAGAATAGAAATAAAGAAAAAGCACGAATTTAAAAGTGTCCAAACTTTTGACTGGTAGTATATGGCCAGTCAATTCTGATAACTGGAAATCTGTTTACATCCACATCAAAAATTATCACATCATTTAAACAACTGTGACAACTCTAGAAATTAGATAATGATCAGATTATTGGAGTGTGTTTAAACATAGCCGTAATTGTTGAACGTGTCTCAGTTGTGGAATACATGTCCTATTGAAAGTCCTCTCAAATATTCTTGTATCATTCAGAATAAAATATAACAGAGCTTCCCTCAGTTGAACACTCCAGATTATATATCTTTGTCAAAAAATGCAATTGTGTTGTCTTTGCTAGCTAGGCAATGGCAAAAATATAATTCATTTAAAAAGATTTCTTAATACACAAATACACAACAACAGTATATACTAGTTGGAGCTGGGTTTGCACCACTGATTTTTGGGGTTGATGGGCAAAAGCTGTAACATTCAAAAGGTAAATGCACAAATGTTGAACCTTTTCATTTCTATTACTGAACTCACTGTATTACAATAAAAATTCCTCACTTACCTTATGCATTCTGAGTATTCAAATTATTCACAGCGATCGTGAGTTTGAAAGTGCTTTTCCCAACCTTCAGAGACCGCATACTTCCTGATCATTGTACAATTGGATATATTTTGACCTCAAGAGCTGCTTATACAATATATCTATACTGTACTGTATCTGTACAAGACATATTTTGCTCAAGTGCGTTGTGTTATGTTGTTGTGTTGTCATCTGAAATCCCGTAATTACAGGTTGTTAAACAGTGAACTGGATTGTACTCAATGAGATGATAACTACACTTCTCTCCTTGAATTTATCACTCCATTACGATGAAACATTAGAGACCAAGCTTCCTAATTCTATCCATCCAGTGAACAATGAACATCTGGTCTGGTCTTTTGTCACGTCTCATTTATGTCCAACGCTTGATCCTAAATCTGACAAATGTTGATGTTGTGTATTGTTGCCGTTTTTCACAGACGGTGAAAGGAGGCATTTCTGAGACGCGCATCGAGAAGAGAATCGTCATCACCGGAGACACAGAGATTGACCATGACAAGGTGAGGAGGGAAAGGACAGGATGGTGATGATGGGGTGTCTGGCTGCATCATTCACGCTCAGGGCCTTTTTAGCAGATTACGTTAGTCATAGCGCCCACAAACCTTCGGGGATGCCACAGTTAGCCCTCTTCTATATCTTTGTGGGAGAGTACAACCGACTGCTTGTCTCCATGGAGATGTATGGTGTTAAATTGTCTATCGTCATTGATACAGTAAGAGGGGAGTGCAATTAGACCAAGTAACACGTCAGATCTGTGGAGTGGCAACCCCATTTACTATAAGAATGCTTTCGAGATGTTTTTAACAAGAATGCCTGTGATAAAGTCAGTGCTGCATAGATACCAGGAAAGTTACACAGTGCACCTTTAACTTGGGCATAAAGCATTACTAATCAACTATTTAGTGGCCCTAACGCTGGCCAATATGGTTAAAAAAAAAGAAAAGGTTGGTTAAAAAAATAAGATGTATTAATTGATCTCTATTTTCAATTACTGTTGTTTTTGTGTGTTTTTTTTTTAAATTAAAATAAAAATTACTTTCAATATTGATTTCATGAATTTAAACAGTACAAACTAGTCAGTGCCATTTAACACATAAGACAGAAAGCAGCGCATGCGCATTCTACATTTAAACATTCTGAAAAAACTAAAATTGCGTATGAAAAACAAGTTAATGTTACAGAAAGTTACAAATGAAAATGAGAAGTTTGTTTTGATGGAGGAGGACAGCATTTTAGCATTTGTTGGTCTAAGATTGTATCCCATAATGCTTTGCGATGTGATTTCCGTCTGCTCCAAACCACATACTTTTACTGACAGAGGATTGGGTATAGATCTCTGCATTCAAAAGACCCAAGCTAATCATTGACCATTAGACAACTTAATCTCGTTTAAAACTGCACTTATTGCAAAGCCCTACCCCAAAAATGACCTGGCACAGAAATAGAAGCAGTGCGGGCTTATGTTTTAAGTTGCCACCCTGAATCTGTGTGTGTGTTCAATTTTATTCATGTAATTTCCCTCCCGGTGAATGGTGCTCGTATATCAGCTAAAGCAGCGCCATTAAATGAGATCCATCCATCGCGGCTGGTTTACGCTGTACCAGGTAGGGCTGAGCGATATGGGAAGAATATCTCATTGCGATTTTTCTGACAAGCATGCAATTAAATTTATGATTTGTGTTTTAATTATTTGATTCTGTTCAACGGCCATCCATCCATTTTCATTCGCTTATCCGGGACTGGGTCGCAGTCTAAGCAGGGGCTCCCAAACTTCCCTCACCTAGACACGTTCTCCAGCTCCTCCGTTGGGACCCCAAGGCGTTCCCAGGCCGAGAGACATAGTCCCTCAAGTGTGTCCTCTGTTCAACGTTCACATTTTAAACGTGCCCAGAAGAATTGACAAAAAACTTAAATATGAACCGATAAACCAATACAAGAGTCACATTTCAGAACATATTTTTACAGATCTAAACTATAGGGTTAGCAGTTTTTGTGCAGAACAAGACAGGATATTTTGTTGGAATATTATGGTACTTTAAAAGAATTGCGATTTGCAAATTACATCCATTCAAATTGCAATTTTGATGTGATCATGATTAATCTTGCAGCCCTAATCTAATTGCAATTTTTCTGACAAGCATTGCATTTGCAATTAGATTTGCGATTTATGTTTTAATTATTGGATTTTTCCACAGGCTCTGGCTCAGGCCATCAAAGAGGCTAAAGAGCAGCACCCTGACATGTCTGTGACTAAAGTGGTTGTGCACCAGGAGACAGAGATCACCCCGGAGTGAAGTGCGGGACTGGGAAGGTGAGGAGGAGGGAAGGGCTTTCACTGCACTATTTCTACATCAAGCCCAACATATTTCAGTTTACAACAATGGGCACTAGGCTTGTTGTTAGCCGGCAAAGTGTTCCCAGCCCACCCTTTATTTATTTTTTTTTATTTGAATTAGGACAATGCATATTAATGAGTGTGTCAGCAGCTTCAACATAAATATGTCGGACTTAGCGCCATAGCCACATTTTGTTCGTTGCCCTTGAGCTGGAAAAAAAAAAAAGACATTACACGTTACATCTAATAGACAGAGACACAGAACAATGCAACACCTCTGGGACATTACAAAGAAAGTACAGAGCGTACAGTAAAAAAACAGCAGTCAGAAGTTAAAAACAGCCTTAGAAAAAAAGCATAAGATCATGAATGAGTGAATGACTGGTTCATTTTCAACCAATTTTTAAGAAAGTTTGAAGGTTAAAAAGTTGTCACAGTTTCTGATGTGCTTTGGCAGCGTATTTCATAATTTTGTGCCTCTGATAGACACCATCATTTGGCTAAATATAGTCCTGCACCTTTGTACATTGCAGTCTCCTTTAGTTAATGCTCTGGTGCTTATTCCAGTGTAATTTTTTACGTATAAAAACCATTGAGGGTGGAGGGGCAAACACATTTAGAATTTTAAATATGAGACAGACATCCAGAAACGTCTGATAACTTTCATTAGGAGACATGTGTGTTAGCGGGACCACTATATTTATACCACTATATAATAAATACCCCTGTTGTCCGAATAATACCTCTCTAATACCTCATAATTTAATGCACCACAAATTGGGAGCAAACATTTTAAATCCTTTGGGTGAGATTTGAGTTTTAAACTTAATTGAGCATCTTGATATTTCTTGTAGCATTAATAATTTATGCGCATTGAAAAAAATAGACCTTAGCTATTTTAATAGAGTGATTTTCAACTGCTCACTGGCGGTCTTTCTCAGGGTAGTCACATGATGTTGCTTTGACGTTTCCTGTCAGCTGCTTCAAACAGGTTTTGCCGATGTGTCCTATTGGTGGAGGCAGGACGACAGCACCATCTACAGTCATACTTCTTCTTACAATAGCCATTTCTGACCAGTGTAAAAGAGAGAACCACATTATGGACTGGGACAGAGCAAACATCGTTGCTGTATTAAGGAGGCAGTCAAAATACGGAAACATGCCCACGGGACATTGAACCGGGATGAGGGGGCTTTTTTACTCTCACACACCTGTCGGACTGTAGATGTCGCTGTCGTCCTGCTTCCACTGTTAGGAAGGCAGTCTCAACCTGTTTAAATCAGCTGACTGGACATGTCACAGCAACATCACATGACCACTCTGAGGAAGAGTGCATTTGAGTAGTCAAAACTGTCAGGTATGAAACATAAATGTGAAAAAAAATCTATTAAAATAAATGAACAGAAGACCATATGAACCTCATTGGACTGATAGACCGTTGCTCGTGCTGCGGCAGGTCTGAGTAGAATTACTGCGGGTGTTTTGTGCTCTGGAGAACGAGGGTTACTGAAATATATGCAACCCCAAATCACATAAATATGCCTAAAGTTTTACAATATAGAAGCCCTTTAATAATAACCATAATAATAAAACTTCCAACACTACAAGACAAATCAAATTACAGTGCCTCCAGAATGTTTAGATTAGTTATATTTACATAGATACTGAGAAGCATCGTGGTGATGGGGGGGGGGCAGAGGGAACGCACTGTACAGCTCACCTTCTCTCCGTGTGGGCTCTCCAAACTCTTGTGCCATGTGGCTTTAATCTGCCTGTTTATGTCCGGCACCGAGATCAGGTCTGGGGCTGCTCCGGGGCTGACAGCCTGGTATGTAAACAGCATGCACTCAGCACCACTTCACTGCAGTACACGCCATGTTTGTGGACCATGTTTGAGCTTCTATATCCAGCTCTGCATATTGTCACTGTGGTTAGAAACAGTATTTATATCAACTGGTGCCTTTCAACACATATTTGACAATGGGTAGGTTTACACGGGACATCTAAATATTCTCCCTGGTCAGAATAAGATCAAACTTCCAAAGGAGATTGTATCATTGCGCCATAAATCAACTTTTTAGAGCTGTTACAACCATGTTATAGTTGTTTCACGTTCTCATTTGCCCTGTCAAAGTTGTATTTAGAGTGATTCATGCATATTTCAGTAATCTTTATTCTCCTGTGTTCAAGACGTCATTGTTCTCATCGACCCCCCTTTTCACCACCACCGCTTACGCACACTGCTCCGTACTTCATTTGTGTCTTCAATTTTATGTTCTTAATCAGTGATACATGTATGATTTGGCAGCGTCGCAGAGCCATTTTGCAACATTGCACTCCATTTACTTATTGTTATATGAGTGAACTTTTGGCCTGTCTTGGGAATAAAACTTCATTCAACAGTTACTAAGCCACCCCCAAACAAATGAAAACATGCAGTTTATGACACTGACAAAGCCTATTTAAAGATCCCCTTAGTTTGAAATTTTTAAAATGGCAGTTGATAATTTTACAAGGGCCAAATATAATGATAACAATACAGGTAATAAATAAATGTCACTGTGTGTATTGATGACATAAATAGATGTATTGCTTTTCCGTGCTACTTCCTATAATTTTCTACTTTTTAGCAACTTTTCTTCCCAAATTGCCACTTCACTAACTGTGATAAACATTTACTACGAGTACTATCCCACCAAATGTTATAGGCATTAAACTTAAAGGACTTAAACAGAGAAACCTCTCATATGCACTTTAAGTAATAGCTTCACAGTAAATTGATAGTGTAATGGTTTTAAATACACAAAAAAGCATGATCAGAAGATGTGGAGGATTATTGAAACCTTCCAAAGAAACTAACTGCAGTTAAACTTTGCCTGCCTTGTGTGGCCTTGACAGCTCAGAGTACAGAGTAGCTGGAGTCAGCAGCAGAGCCATATGTTCAGCCTGGGAGTTGCAGCAGTGAATATGTCCATGACTAATGACATTCTTAATGTGATTGTGTTTGTGGAAGTAGCTTTCTGCAGGGCTGTTAGGGGCTTTATATGGGCCTTATGAAAAATGTGGTATGAGAGCCTCAATTCCAAACTACAATAGAACATTTCTGAATCTGTCAAAATCTAACATCAAGGTGAAAGCTTTGAGATGGGTCTGACTGCCTGACTATGGGGAGCTGGACTATTTTCTCAAATCTCTAAAGGTGCATTATGTAACTTTTATTGTTATTTTATCGTCTTCTGCTTGTCTCCGTGGAGGTGTTACTGTTTTGTCTTGAATGTTCTACAATATTGCAATAAAAGAGGTTTATCGGGCATTTCTTAAATTACAGATGTTTTTGTTGCTAAAAGTACCTTGAAAAGCATGCACATGAAAAATGTTCTTACTGTGAGCAGGGTCTCCTCTTTACAGATCTGACCTGTAACTTTAGCTATAGCTGTTTTCACTGAGACAGATTTGTTCAACTCCATAATGTGGAACATTCCAGGCAAAGTAATAATGCCAAGTGGAGAACCCTCCTCCAAAAACATTACACAGTGCACCTTTAAAGGAAAAGCACAAAATGAACTTTTGTTGAGCTTTTGTTGTCTCTTCATCAAAAACATTCCAAAGTCATCTTCTCTGAGCTCTCAAAAATGCTCTGTTTGCTTTTTGCCTGGATTGTTGCATCATAGGTAAAAAATTCTGATTTCTACTTCGCAGTTTTCAAGTCCATAAAGTTTCAAAAATCATCTCCAGACTTGTTCAATTACCATAGCAGTCATGTTGCCTAATGGCTTCATTTTTTTTGTTCATCCCCATTGCTGACAACAGAGGAAGTTCTAATACCTCATTGGAAATGGAGATGTAGATCATAAATTGTGTTTTTCAAATGCAGGCATTATTTTAAATGTTAAATACGCGACCCAAAGCATGTTTAAAAAGGAATAAAGGCCACAAGAATACTTTTTTTTTTTTCAATCCATTCACTTTTTTGCGTTCACTTTTCAAACAAGAAGACAAGAAGATTTTACAGGCATGTGTTCACATTTCTGAATCTAAACAGAATATCAAGTTTTTAATATTTTTTATATCGCCCACCCTTCACATACATGACACAGTATTCACCAAAGTTACCATGCTATTCATAATAATTGTACTTTTTGTACCGTATTGCTAATTTTAGTTTTTTTCTTTTTCTCTTCTTTCATTCTCCTGAAACGATTCCAGCTGCCCTCTCTCACACCCTGTCTCACCACCTGATCCCCACCACCACCAGTCCCACCCCTGAGGGACCAGCTCTGGACTCAACCGGACCCTGTCACTATGGACTAAGCAACACCCAACCCCTAACTCTACAAGACTTGACAATGCCTCCCTTACAATCCAAATGAGGCTCCACCTACATCTCCTGAATCTCCACCCACATCTCTGGAAGCTCCACCTACAATATCCAGAGGCTCCACCTGCTGCCAACTGCCGGACTGACGACCAATTCCAAACTTTTTTAAGGCGAAAATGAGCGTAGCGTTTTCATTTGTTAAAATCCTCCCGTTTTGCGTGGAGATTTTAGCTACATTTACACCGACATTTGGTCTTTTAATCTTGATATATTACTATGGCACTTTATTTTTCTACAAACTTTTCGTACGGTCACGATTGGTTGTCGCAAAAAAGAAAAAAAACATACACTGAGCAGTTTTTTGACGGGGTTGTGGGTGCTATTTCTTGAGGTCCCTCTTCAAGTCCATTTCTTGTACAGTAAGTCTTTTATTTTTCTCCCTCTCAATGTGAAAAGTATTTTTTCAATGTATGTGTACAAAAGAATTTTATGGAACCAGGGGGCGCTCTTCTTATCTCACCGTATTTACGATTATGTATTACCGAGTGATTCTCCCATGTTATTTTTGTCGTAGTGCTACTTATTTATTTATTTATTCCAACTTTGCGTTCTGTTGTGCATTTTGTGTGTAGACTCATGACTTTTTATGAAAAGCGATCCCGACTGAGGTGTACAGAGCATGCCCAGTTCTCTCTTTTTTTTTAATGTTTTTACTGACAGGACAGTGTGTATTGAGCCGAAGAACTTTATTGGTTGAAAATGTATTATGATTAGGTTGAAAAGGTAATCGCACTGCTCAAATGATTTAAATAAACACTTTAAAAAGAGGTTATTATGCAAAATTAATATCCATCCATGCATGTTTGAGCAATCTAGTGATCTCTCCCAGGCTCTATTCGATAGATAGATCTAAATATGAGTGTTATCAGTTAATACCTCATAGAAGTATAACAGCACCTCTTTAAAAACAGATTTCCAAGTAGGGTGACCACTACGAATTGTGGAAAAATATGGACAAGTTAGTGAATGTCTGTAAATTCCAACTTACAGATAATAACTTCAGTAATGCCTAAAAGATTTTAAGTTTTTTTTTATCAATTGCAACTAGGGATGAACACAATAATATGAAATATGAACTGACAAAAACTAATATAGGAGTGACATTTCAGAACATGACTGGAAAATCAACAGCTACTAGAGATGCGCCGGTTGACCTCTGGCGGGCTGAAAAGAAATCAATTTATTATGCGTCGGGTTGGAGCGGGTATTTTTTTCGCAGAAGAAAAATATGTAGGCTGTTATTACTACAGCCTATAAAATATTTTAAAACAAACTAATATGCATTTACTTTGGCCTATGTTTGATTTTGTTAGCCAGTTACAACTATTTCTCTCAGTGACTGAAGTCAAAAAAAAAGCGATTTGGAGACGGAAGCTGGTTATTATCATATTGACAGATTCACTCTCAGCTAGGTCTGTTTTCAAGGACGTTTTCCACTAAAATAACCTGCATTTATTAACGTATTTTTTATTCAATGATTGCAGGTGTGGGTTGGGGTGGTTGTACCTAAATAGTTTCTACTGTGCAGGGCGGGCTCGGGCGGGCCGTACATAATCAGAGATGCGGGACCTGCGGGATGGAAGAAAACTCGACCCGCACATCTCTAATAGTACCAACATAGTACAACTCTGAATGTCAGGACCTCCAAAAAGTCTAAATTTTCTATGTAAATCAAACTTTTTATACAATTCATGTGGAATAAAAGAAAAAGTGGGTCGAGGGGCAACCACAAGAGGGTCAGGTGGTCACCCTATTTCAAAGTGCCGAAACATTTAAAAAAAAATTTAATTAAACTGGTTAACTTAAATTCTGTCGAGACGAGACTACAAAAGAGTAAGTTATATTTTGTGTCCTTTTTAATAAATATTCATAAAAGAAACTGACTTAATTCTATAATTGATTCATGTGTTTGTTTGAATTTTTGAGCAGTGGACCACAAACCCATTCTTTCCAATCATTTTTTATGAGTAAACTTTATATTTCTTCAAATTTGAATATTATGAATGACGCCAAGCCATCGATGCCTCTTGCACTTCAAATTAAGATGTCAGTAAATGAATGTAAAATGAATGTAACAATCTAGTACATAATGTTGTCGATTGTTTAGCCTGGTTTTTGGTGTCAGCACACACTGTCCCTTCGGCTGATCAGCTCTATCCCAGTCCACTCTGTCCCCTCTCCCGATCCACTCTGTCCCATTTGCCAGTCACTCGTCCCCACAAGCCAGTCCACTCTGTCCCATCGGCCGATCCACTCTTTCTTCTGTGCCGGCCCTTTCTGTCTCTGTCCCAGTCCACTCTGTCCCAGTTCACTCTGTCCCCTCCCCCCCTTTCTGTATTCACTCTGTCCCCCAGTCCACTGTCCCAGTCACTCAATCCCGGTCACTCCTGCCAGTCCAGTCACTCAATCCTGTCCAGTCCTCGGTCTCCTCGGCGGGTCATTTTGTCAATGTGAGCCGTTCTACTCTGTCCCATTGGCCGGTCAACCTGTCCCCTCAGGCCGGTCCCACTCAGTCCACTTTGCCCCCTTGGCTGGTCCACTCTGTCCCTTCTGTCGCTTCTGTCCTTGGGGCCAGTCACTCTGTCCCTGAGGCCAGTCCACTGTGTCCCTTATGCCAATCCACTCTGTTTCGCTGGCCGGTCCACTCTGTCCCCTGAGGCCGATCCCCTCTGTCCCTCTGTCCTTCTGCTCTCCTGTTAATGACACATGTAGGTTATGTTGTGTCTCTTCTGTAAAATCCTACTGTCTCTATGAGTTATGGTTATGAATTATGTCTTTTGTTTTATCATAAACTATTTTCAGGTTGCATCTTCTGTTTGCATCACATCGTGTACAAAGCACCATGCACAGAATAAAAGCTATTGTAGACAATGGAATAACGTCTGTCTCAGTTCTTTCTAAAATGTGGATTTTTTATTTTAACATTCAGACTAATCTAGGAGCAGACATATTAGCCCGGTAACTTGGTGGAATAAAATAGTTAATCTGAAAATTGTGTTCATCTGCTTGTAACTTTTTTCATGTATTTGAGCAAAATGTGTCTTGCCCCAGTACAGATATATTGTATAAGCTCTTGAGGTCAAAATAAGTCTGCTGTTTACTGTCTGCTTCTAATTATAGAGCATCCTTATTCTCCGACACAGTACAGTTACCAGGATGCTCAGAATGCATAAGTAAGTGTGTGGAATTAACTTTGAATCACTGCAAACTGTCTAAAATCAACTTGTTCTGTTTTCACACAATTTTAAGACCTATGTCAATCTCCTATAAATGTTGATCATATTTAGAAGCTGCATTGGCTAGCATCAGTACGCACGTGTTTCTGAGCACTTGTGACAGTGTGAAAATCCTAATGTCACGTCACAGGGACATTAATATTAGTGTGAGGAGCTGAGAGGAAATGAACGGCCGAGTGCAGATTATTGAGCTGTTCTCTCACATTCTAATAGAGACAGATGAGGTGTCCCTGACATGCACAGGGCCAGTGGCACATATTAATATACTAAAGCTGTGAATGAAATGAAAATATGAATGAATGATTATAGGACTGCACTGAAAACTCCACTTCTGAATGGCATTAGATAATTAAAGTGGCTGTACAGCTTTTAAGGTAGAACTAAGAAGTGTTCTCTGTGCATTTAATTATAAAGCATTTTGTCTGATGAGAGTCAGGAAGTGAGCTTTTAACAGGGGGTGCCCAAAACTTTTCACCGAGGACCCTATCTTGACAAATATTCGACATGGAGGGCCACAGACCAGTGTTCAATACAGTAGATTATTCAGACAGTGCCATTTAACATAGTTTGACTTCATACTTTAAATAAGGCTGAAATATTAATATTAGGTCTGTATGACAATGCAATGTGATGTTATTTAGGTTATGTTATAATAATAATAATATAATAATGCCTTACGCTTGTAATGCGCTTTACAGGCTTGTCAAAGCCTCTCAAACGCGCTACACTATAGTCATTATTCATTCACTTCCTCACTTTTGTGATGGTAAGCTACTGTTGTAGCCGCATGTGCCCGAGGGTAGACTGATATTGGTAGGATTACTCAAGTTTTGCCATAAAATGTACAGATTATGATCAATTGGGCCAGTTCAACTGAAGGCCCGAGGGCCAATAAAAATTGGTCTGAGGCACTAGTTTGGACAGCCCTGTTCTAGTTGTTATTATCGTTAACGTGAAAACAAAACACACACAAGGTAGTTTTTTGATGAGGTAACAACAATCTAAAATGGATAAAGCTCACAAGGTTAAATTTTTGTAATACAGGACCTTTGATTAAAACAAGGTGGCGTGCATCAAAGGGCCCTTTAAGTAAAAATATTGCTGCTTCTCAAGGACAATAGTGAATAATATTAAAATATCATGATCCGCCTCCTCTTGTCACGTTACAGTAGCCCATATCTAGGCTTAAATAAAATATCCGAGGCAGGTCCTTTATGGGACACTACCCTATGGAGGTCTTCATAACAATAACAACAGATATTCTATTCACATAATATGCAGAAACATATGTAGGTGGACAAAATTCATGCCAAAAATACATAAGGTTCTTAATACTTAGTACCTTCTACGTTTGAAAAGGTGTTTTTATTTAAGCTCTTTAAGATAGATGTACATATACAGCCTACTCTGATATGACAGAGGTGATAAGAAGAGGCTGATAATGATATTTTAATGTAAAACGTTAACGTCTATATGGTGGAAAATTCCAGGCCAAAGCAAACACATCACCATGGAGAAAACTGTCACTGAAAGTGACTGATCCTCCACTGAAAAAGTTACATAGTACACCTTTAAAAGTGTTTTGCTGATAGAACAGTGGACCTCACAAGACGCTTAAATCATCAGAATATGGATCAATAATAAACCAGGGAGGGAGGAGGAGGAGGGGAGGTGTGGGCGTCCACCCCAGGGGAAAAAAACACTCAGTTAAATGGGACTGGTGCTGGCAGCTGATACTTGATCACATTACAATATCCCCCATACAGTTTACAGCCTCTTCAGTTAGGCTACCCACTCTCAGGGGTGCAGTTGTTCTTGCTTACTCAGTATACTGGTTTAGAGGACTGAGGCACTGGAGTGGACCCATCAAGTGATTTAGTGATTTGAATTTAAAAAAAGAAGTAAAACAAAACAAAAAAACCTCCAGGCACATTGGATCCATGTATTTGAGCAAAATGTGTTTTGCTCCAGTACAGATATTTTGTGTACTGGTATTTGTTTATTTGTTTGTATAATCCTCACTGTTGTTTCCTGGGGATCTATAACTTAAATATACAATCAAATATACATACAATTATAAACACAGCACAAAACTGAATGAGAACTTTCAAAAGACTATAAGCAAAGACAAAGTTAGCTCTTTCTTAAGACAAATTTAAAAAAACCTCTGATATTGTTTGTCTTTAATAGCAGAGAGTAAACTATTCCTATCCTTCCATGCACAGCCCTGTACAGCACTATTCTCTGCATTGCACAGGTTCTAACCAGAACAGTTATGTCATTCATTGTTTGCTGTCTAGTGGAGCGATCATGTCTATCACTGACATAAATGAAGATAAGTTTGTTTTGGGTCCAGGACCCATAGGCTGTATAAAGAAGTGGCCTTTGGAGTGTGTCGTCACCCATAGCGTTCAGCTCCAGACAAATGAAGCTCATTGAGGTTAGCAGGTATACAGGCGAACTTGGAGCCTAGTTCCATATTGGAATTCCAACTGGTTGGTCTGTTATTAAGTTTATCTCTTGATTCACAGACAAAATAGTCAAATAAAAACACCAAGCTCATGTATTGTAGATTAATATGAACATTTAACAACCGTTATGGAGAGAGGGGTGAATTAGAGCCAGAGTCGATGGAGCCGGGAGCATGAGCCCATACTCATTTCTATCACAACACACGGCAGCCAGCAGGTTATCTATGTCCATTTATATATACAGTCTATGGATCCAACACATAGCTGTTCGTGTGTCTGTGCCCCTCCCTTCAACCCTCTTCTAATATGCTCTATTCTTCTATCTTTCAGACGGGGGTTACAAGGGCTGGGAGCCCGTGGCCCTCATAATAAGCCCAAAACAGCCATTCAGCACCATCATTTGTTTTTATTTTACTACTTTGTTTCAATACATTTATTTCTGCATCCGAAGTTTGAGGTTGTGGTCCTTGCTAGTGAGACTTCAATATTCTTCAAAACAACTTTACTTCTTGTTATTACAAATGTGATTGAAAAAAGACAAGCGATTCTTCAAAAGCCTTCTACCCACCAGGAACCACAAGAGAATTTTATGCATACTGTTAATATGCTTATGATGATCTGGATGTTTATGATTTTTTTTGAGAGAGCATGTGACCACAGAGCCAAAGTCAAGGTGAACACTAAAGACAGTGTGCCTTGTTATATATCCATCCATTCCATTTTCTTCTGCTTATCCAGGCCCGGGTCGCGAGCAGCAGCAGCAGTCTGAGCAGGGACTGCCAGACTTCCCTCACCCCAGACACGTCCTCCAGCTCCTCCAGTGGGACCCCAAGGCAGTGTTCCCAGGCCAGTCGAGAGACATAGTCCCTCCAGCGTGTCCTGGGTCTTCCTCGGGGCCTCATCCGTCCAGTGGGACCATGCCTGGAACACCCCCCCACGGAGGACGTCCAGGAGGCATCCTAAACAGATCCCCGAGCCACCTCAGCTGGCTCCTCTTGATGGAGGAGGGGCAGCGGCTCCTACCCTATCGACAGCTCCTCCGCTTGTATCCACGATCTTGTCCTTTGGTCATTACCCAGAGCTCATGACCATAGGTGAGGGTAGGACTGTTGATTGACCGGTAAATCAAGAGCTTTGCCTTTTGAACTCAGCTCCTTCTTTAACACAACGGACCGATTACAGCGACCCGATCGGCATGTTCCAGTCTCACGCTTCATCCTTTCCCTCGCTACGTGAACAAGACCCTGAGATACTTGAACTCTTCCGCTGAGGCAAGGACTCCACACCCACCCCGAAGAGGGCAAGCCACCTTTTTCCGGTCGAGAACCCATGGCCTCGGATTTGGAGGAGCTGATTTCTTATCCCATTTCACACTCGGCTGCAAACCGCCCCACTTATTTATATATTGAGGTCAAAACAAGACTGCTGTGTACTGTTGTACTGTACGGCATGTAATTATAAAAGCATTTACTGTTAGTTACTGGAAGTTAGCGAAATGAACAACAATACTCACGTTCATTTTACTTTTGGGCAACATTTAAATTACAGTTTTCAGTTCATTTGGAATAAGCTTTTTTTTTTTTTATTCTGACACTCACACAGTCATAAATCAGTGAGCTCGTTCCATAAGTCCTTGTGTGTCTGTCTTCTTAAAGTAACCTGACCATGTCATTACATACTATAAGGAAATAATAAAATAAAAAAGTACCAATCAACTACGTAAATTATATCAAATGAAAAAGTTTTAGCTAGTTTTTAGCTGAATTTGTGTAGTATTTTACTTTTTTTATTTGGTTTGGGACAGTGCAGTTTAATGAAAGACATCTGACATGACAGACATAATATTCTGTATATGCAGGGGGACCGAATAAACTGGGCTGAGGCTGGAGATAAGTGTAGCTCATTATTTAACCAAGTTCATTTATTTAATTGAGGCACTAAAATATTTAACCACCCGGTAATGGCCACTTTAGTAAATGTAGATAAAATGTCTTGGCTATTTAAATGTTAAAAGGCAAATGTATAATAAAATTGAAACAAAGTGACAGGTATAATAAACCAGATTAAATGACTTTTAACTTAAAACACTCACTTTCATTAGTATAAATCTATATCAGCTGGATATAATCAATTAGGCTAACAATACTTTGTCAAGGGTGAGTTCCAAAATGTTTGTACTCCTCTTCTATGGCTTAACACCAATGACTATAATAATTCAAAAAACTAATTAGTATTTTACATAAAGTAGTTGCAGTAGAAGTGCTTACATCATAAAGTGCTTAGTGCTATTCTACCCACGTCGTGGATAGCCGGAGGTAGTCTGGTTTGATCAAGTGCCTATGGAATGGAATGGGCAAATTGCAGATTACAAGGCTGCAGAACGAGCGCATTACATGACTTTCATGTTAGAGATTCTATTAATGAACAGGGTAAAGAGATGGTTTACACAAGCTCTGTGGAAGAGATGTGTGGTGCTTTTCATGAAATGCCAGGAGACAGAGTAAACATAGTATGGTCAACAGGGGTTGTGCGCAGAACTCAGTGAGGGAGGAGATTATAGAAAAAGATTGCACCACAGATTGAAATGAGAATGAGTTTCAGTAAAAAACCAAACATTCTTTGAATGTAGCCGGGATGGTGAAACTAACAAATATTGAATGTATATCGCACAATGCTGTCTAGTGTATGTTGAAAGTGGAGCTTATAGCGGAAACTTACTAAGGGTAGACCCCAGGTGCAACAATAGTAAATGTGCACACATGGTATTAACAAACCCTGATGTATGTACAAATGTATGTGCCCTAACACATTCTTACATGGGATTTCTTTACAGTACTTCAGCTCCTGGGTGCTCTGTTCCTTTAGCATCACAAGTCCATGTTGTAAAGGGCTATACAAATAAATCTCGGAATCCTGCTTTACCACCAGTACTATAACATTCAAACTGTGTAATGTTGCATTTTATTACTTTTTTATTGTTCAAAAGATATTATTTTTCTTTTTACATCATACCTGGTCACTGTACATTCTGAACGTTGGCCCTGGTGCAAGTAAGATAAGTTCAATTGCCATACTGTGAACATTCCAGGCTGAGGGGCTATACATGCGTTTTAGTTAGCAGGGGACTTTTTAGGTCTTTGTAGGTTTTATTTTTATTTATTGCCCTAAAAGTTTCAGTCATTTTAACAATATATATTGACGGTCGTTCTCAATTAACTGTCTGTTTTTTTTCCACAATGGGGGCTGGGCAGAGAGTACTTAGGTCGAGCTGCAGGAGGGTGATGTTGCTTTGTGTGATGCCTTTGCCACCCTGCATGCGTCGCGTGGATGCTGGCTTTGTGGTCCTGTGCACAGCTCCACAGAGAGTAGTACCAGGGGACCCAGATGAGAGACTATACAGATAAATCCCTACGATCACCCACCACCGACACACAACTTGCTAACGGGTATGTAAAACACACATCGAAGCTACGAGCCACCCCATGGCATAGCCACAGTGCTTAGAGCGGTATGTCCCAGCCGGGAGATCAATTTCCAGAGCAGTAGAAATAGAAAGTTTTCTGGGGGATTTCTTGTATTCCACTGGTATAAGACCAATTTGTTTGACATGCAGGGACATTTTAGCCATTTTTAGCGAAAAAAAAAAAGGTGAAGGTGCATATTGTCTACATTTGATCCATAGG
>JAIEZT010000522.1:0-44750 GCA_019594935.1 Periophthalmus modestus | reverse complement strand
AGAAAAGGGAGACAGTTTAAGACCACTGATAAGATTACATTGTATGGTCATGGGCACAGGATTACATATTGATGAGCACACAGCAGAGAGTGTCATTATTAATTAAAAAAACAAAAAAAAAGACCCTGAATACACACTGGTATCTAGATTATTGCAGATTGAGGTCAAATAAATAAATACATAAATAAATCATATTCTTAATCACGTAAAAAAAAAAAAAAAAAAAAGATCCTTTACATTTTCACTGTGTTTTATGCTAATCTTGACAATGGTCACAACTATTATCAAACTATTGACATTTTTGACACAAAAAAAATTGCATATTCAACAGCTACTCCATAAGAGGATGTGCCAACACTCCTCTGGACCCCAGTCCACTGTACATCTTCATCTCAAAGCCACTAACCACTCCTTTTGAAGACGGTGAAGTTCAGGTCTTAGCCAGAGAAAAGAAATGGTTTGAGAGGGGAGTTAAAGAAGCTATTTTTGTGAGGAAAGAGAATCCTTCCTTAAACAGGAATGGGGGCCTGAGACATAATCTCTCCCCCATCTATAACTCCATCCTCAGACCCAGAACAATGAGAACAGTAGCAGGGTCATTCAGGGCTGAATAGGGTAGTTTTAGCTGAAACAGGAGACCATAGATGTTTAAAGTTTCAGTGTGGTTTCCCCTCCCTTCAGACAGATATAAGGCAGTGTCCACCAGTATCTGACCAGAACCGTAGAAGCGGCTACAGCGGCTACAATGATTTGTCCAGTTGACAGATTTAAACTTTGTCTTTTGCTGTGGATCAGACCTGGACGACTGAGGGATTACACAGATATATTTATTTGTTCACTACTGGCAATTTTCTAGCTTTGTGAGTATGTTGTTTGCTTGCATTGTTTTTTTAGACAAGACTAGCTAGACCACTTAAAATTATGAACAAAACTTTTAAAAATTATTTCTTTCTTTCTTTTCTAATCGATCGATCGACTTTAGCTTCCGTATCTCACACTAAATGGTAATCCCATTCGCAAAACATATCAATTGGACATCCTCTCGTAACAAGTCAGCTCACCCAGAGTGCACTGCATGGCTCCTGTCAATTGTCAGTTCACTGCAGGCTTCTAGATTCCAGAGCTCAATGGATATTAATATTGCATCATGGAAGTTGTGTTGGCTTCTCTGTAAGTACAGGCCTAGTGATGAGAATAAGGCATTCAGATCATTGGGATATTAATGGCTGTCAAAGCAAATTAAGATTTTGGGCAAGGTTGTCAGATTTTGAGGTAAGGTTGTCGGACTTAGGGTAAGGTTGTCAGATGTGAGGTATGGTAGTCAGATTTGGGGTAAGCTTGTCAGATTTTGGAGTAAAGGTTGTTTAGACTTGGGGTATGACAGTTAGATTTGGGGTAAGGTTGGAAGGTTGTCAGATTTTGGGGTAAGGTTGTCAGATTTTGGGGGAAGGTTGTCAGATTTCCTCTAAGGTTGTCAGATTTGGGGGTAAGCTTGTCAGATTTTTTTAGGTAAGGTTGTCAGGTTGTCAGATTTTGGGGTAAGGTTTGTCAGTTTTTGGGATATATGACTGATGGACTTAGGGTAAGGTTGTCAGATTTGGGGTAGGGTTTTAAGGTTACAGATTCTGGGGTAAGGTTGCAGATTTGTGGTAAATTTGCCAGATTTGGGGTAAGGTTGCTAGATTTTGGGGTAAGGTTGTCAGGTTGTCATATTTTCGGGTAAGGTTTGTCAGATTTTGGGATATGACTGATGGATTTGGGGGGTAAGGTGGTCAGATTTGGGGTAGGGTTGTAAGGTTGCAGATTCTGGGTAAGATTGCCAGATGTTTGGGGAGGTTGTCAGATTTTGGGTGTAGTAGACAGATTTGGGGTAAATTTGTCAAATTTGGAGTAAGGTTGTCAGATTTTGGGTGTGGTAGACATATTTTGGGTAAGGTTGCCAGATTTGGAGTAAGACTGTCAGATTTGGGGTAGGGTTTTAAGGTTACAGATTCTGGGGTAAGGTTGCAGATTTGTGGTAAATTTGCCAGATTTGGGGTAAGGTTGCCAGACTTCGGGGTAAGGCTGCCAGATTTTGGGGTAAAGTAGTTGCCAGATTTGGGCTAAATTTTGTCGATTTTAAGGTTTGCTCAAAGTTCTAATTAGCCAGAGGCAAGTTAATAATATTTCCAGCAAAATATGAGGAGAGTTGTTTTGAAAGTAAACCACTGGTTCGCTTTAAGGCTTTTCTAAGTGAAGTTGTTGCTGTGGGACTTTTTAAAAGTAGAGACAATCTGTTTCTTCAGGTGGGCCCTAATGTTTGCCCATTGAGACATTGTTAGTGTTACTTTTATAAGCTCTTTATATGGACGTTTATGTGCTGGGTTACACACTCCACGTACTCCCTGCGTACACTTTTAATGAGGTTCACTCTTCTGGTCACTTGTTTGAATCCCCAAGTTTCCGATGTTGTAAAAAAGATTGCTAAAGGGCATAGCTTATAGCCATCACTGTCTGTGCTGGAGAGAAATACTACTTTAACTATAAAGAGTAAGACTGCAGATAATTGGGTCGAATTCTAGTATTCTAAATTTATATATATTGATCTAGAGAGGCTATAAACAGATCTTTGTCAACTGGAAGGTAAAAAAAAAAAAAAAAAAAAAAAAAAACTCCTATCCATGGCCTCATCATAAAACTGTCACTGAAATATTGGAAAAGCTCTTCTTGTTTCCTTGGGTGGCTGTGATCGTTCACAGAAATACCTCATTTGTTTGGCTTCCTATGGGACACCGGTGTGTCCATATGCCCCCTATAGCGGTAGGTAAACTCCAGGATGAACCTCTTGCTGTTTGCACTCCATCTTGTGAGCCAATCAATGAAGAGAAGGCTTCCAGCAGCAAACAGTAGCAGACATGTTTGACACAGGATGTTCACGCTCACAATTTGGTTTCCAGTGTAGACCTGCCCATACCTTTTTAACCTTTTTAAACCAAAACCATCCCTTACTTCTTATGGATGGCTGTACATCTCAACACACAAGAAGCAACGAGGAAACATGGCCCTATACAAGTTTTATTTAAAGAGTAGAAAAAGGGATTTCAATAGATTAGAAATGTTATGGAGAATGTCATCTGTGTCCAATGTCACATGTTGGTTTGTGGTTAACTAACTGAAAAGGAAGAAAATAAATTCATCCTTGTAAAACCCAAAAATCACAACAGCAGGCACCCTCTCAGAGCTTCACAAAATTGTTGATTTAACCAACAGAGGCAGGTAGAAAATCAAACAATGAATAGTGATTGGTCAATAAAAAAAGCAGGTTGACCAAAATTGACAAGGAGATTCAGCAAGGAAAAAAAAAAACAAAAACGAACTCTGTTTAAAAATAGTTTGCACATCATCTTTGTTTTTGTCAAGACTGTAGAGCCTGCGTCCACTCACAGCATAGGCATAGGATGGAGTCATTCAGTGAGGTACGGTGTCATCCAGCAGGGGAGGGGTCCAGTGCTGTTTGTTATAGCCCCAACTAAATGAGTACTTTGTCCTCAGATTGTATTCAAACAAAGTACACACTCAGGTTGAACTTGAGTGCTTTTTAAAAACAACTGCAATTAAACCCACTTGTACTGTTTTTGCACTGTTGTTTCTGCCCCACACTGTATATTTTGTATTTGTTTTATCAAAGTATATTTTAACCTTATTTTAATGTATGGCCCTTAGTTTTATTCTATCCATCCATTTTTTTTTTTTTCCATTTATCCGCGTCCGGGTCACAGGGGCAGCAGTCTTAGCTGGGACTCCCAGACTTCACTCACCCCAGACACGTCCTCCAGCTCCTCCGTGGGACCCCAAGGCGTTCCCAGTCCAGCTGAGACACATAGTCCCTCTAGTGTATCATGGGTCTTCCCCGGGGAAGAGGAATAACTGGACAGCTACAAACCATTTAAATTGATCTATAGTTCTGTTTTTCATGTTTTAAGACATGGTTCGACACAGTGCCATTAATTGGAATGCATATACCGGGTAGTGCTTAAATGAAATGGCACGTTTTATCAGTAATATGCTTCTTGTTGATAGGAGTGAGTTATATGACAAAGATATTGTGAGTTTATACATTAGATTACATTGGATTAGGCTTGTCACGATAATGACTATATCGACTTATCGTCCAATGTATGAAAACTGGGGCAATATTTTTGTGGCTGTATTTGGGGAAGATATCTCTGTAATTCCTCTGTCGTCCAGGTCCGATCCATAGCAAAAGAAAAATATAAAATCTGTCAACTGGACAAAACGTTGTAGTGAAGACATTTCACTGCTCATCCAAGCCACTTCCTCCGCTCTGGTCAGATTACTGGTGGACACTGTCTTATATCTTGAGAGGAGCTAACTACACTGAAGACGTAGCCTAGAGTTTATATTTTTCTTTTGCTATATAATTGAGTAAGTTTTTGCCATTTTTATGCAGTAATGCCCAATTTGAACAGCAGAGGGTAGACTAAATAATGTCTGTGGCTAATTACTGATTCATTTTGCTATTCATCTCATGCAATTTAGGCCTTTTTAAAATTGGTTGATTGGGATTATCCTGCTTTGTGACAGCGGCATAAAGTAGTTTCAATATTATCGTTTATTGCGTCATTTCTCTAACGATATATCACTTCAAATTTTGTTATCATGACAGATCTACTACGCATTCACGTCGTCTCCATGCTGCTCTCAAACCTGTCCGCAGTGTTTCAGACTGAAATAAAATAAGGATTCGTCACCAGCAGCACTGTGTCTTTGTTCACAGTCTCAGGAGAGGCTCAGAACGCAGGTGAGGGTGCACTCATTCCACGTGGCACAATTGCCAGGAGCTAAAGGCAGACTTTAAGTGTCTACTCAGCCTTCTCTCTCTCCGTGTTCGCCCGTGATTTATAAAGCGACTGAGCAGCCCAGTCAAGTGACTTACTGAAAGATGGGACTTTGAATCCAATTTGCTCCCATGTGCTTAGAGTGCACCTCATAATGTGTGCTGTCTTCAGGCTGGGCCCAGCGCCAATTAACCTTCTCCATCCTCCACTGCTGCTCTACTTAATAATAATGCTATATTTTTGTATATATGCTGTCCAGAACAATACCACTTCCACCTACTGCACCAGTGCTGTAATGTAAAATGAACATGAAAACTAGCCAGGTCTATTAGGTCTAGTTCACACAAAGACTGTACAAAGAAGTGGACAAATCCATAGGATGACGTAACACTCGGCTCCAGTCAAATGAAGCTCAGCAAGGTTAGTGGTTAAAAGGGAGAATTTGGAGCCTCCTGGATGCCTTCCTAGGGAGGCGTTCCGGGCATGTTCCACCGGGAGGAGGCCCTGGGGAAGACCCAAGACACACTGGAGGGACTATGTCTCTCGGCTGACCTGGGAACGCTTTGGGATCCCACCAGAGGAGCTGGAGGATGTGTGTCTGCATTAGACTCCTGCCCCCCGCAACCCGGCACCAGATAAAACATGAAAATGGATGGATGGAATTTGGAGCCGAGTTCCATATTTGGAATTTCAATCGCGAGTATCATAGCAACCAAAGAACCAATCTGGAACGAAGCAGTGGAAGGTAATGCCCCTTCCCACCCTCACCGCTGGTTTGGCAGGGAGCGGGTGCTTAGCAATGCTGTCAATCAAACCTGTTGCTAATGCTAGCGGGAGTGACCTCGGGCACCTGGTTTGTCTGTTATTAATGTTCATATCTTGAGTTGCAAAGACAATACTGAAATAAAAATACCAGGATCACATAGAACGGCTTAATACGAACATTTTAAGACCAAATTGACAAGTCTGACAGCAGCAGCTACAGAGAGAGGGGTGACAGTTTTTTTAATGTAAAGTGAATTGGAGCTAGAGTCGATGGAGTCGGAAGCGCAGACCATGATCACTTCTTATCAGGAATGCAGCAGCCACCAAGTTAGCATGTCCATTTATATGAACAGTGTGTGGGTCCACACTAGGCCCACGAGCAGAGCAGGTGCTGGGTTTGAGACCATGTAAAATATTAAACTTTCTGCACAAATAGAAGGCCATTTGACACATGGCAAACAAAGCTTTATTAAAGAGTTTATTGCTACATTTCTGAAGTCATGTTGCTAGCATATGTTGTGTTTTCTTCCTACCGGAAATCACCAATTTGAAGAGGTGAAAGGCTTTGCCCCGTACTGCAAAATGTAAATGATAATATAATACAGTCTGTAATTACAACTGTACATAATGAAGGGCTTGTGCAAAGGACGTAGACTGTGTATATAAATGGACGTGAGCATGGGTGCTCTTCTGACTCCATCGACTCTGGCTCCAACTCATTTACTATTGGAAAAAACTGTTAGCCTCTCTGTAACTGCTGCTGTCAGGCTCATCATTTAGTTTTTTTTTTTATTAACCCGCTCTACCTGATCCTGGTATTTCTATATATAACCATTAATAATGGGTTGCTCCCATTACCATTAGCAACAGGTTTGATTGACAGCGTTGCTAAGCGCCCGCTCCATGCTAAACCAACTGTGCAGGTGAGAAAGGGTGTTACCTTCAACAGTCTTGCTCCAGATTGGTTCTTTGGTGGCTGTGATGCTCACGGTTGGAACTCGGCTCCAAATTCACCCCTATAACTGCTCTAGTCTCCATGAGCTTCATTAGTCTGGAGCTGAACACTATGGGTGACATCAAACTCACTTAGTCCACTTCTTCACACCGTCTATATGTACCTTTTGCTCTTTTTATATTTTCTAAAAGCCTCCCATGGACAGAACCAGTGGATCTGGTTCGTCAAAATGAAAGTAATGGCACATATGATCTACAAAAGGTATATTTTGGAATGAACTACACTGGGAAACGATGTCTGTGTAATCCATCAACTGGACAAAAAGTAGAGAAAAGGTGTGTTAGTTTTAGTGTAGCTAGCTCCTCACTGCAGATAAATATAAGGCAGTGTCCACCAGTAATCTGACCAGAACTGAAGAGGCTTCACTCCTACAACTTTTTGTCCAGTTGACAGATTTGAATTTGTCTTGTACTATAAACTTTGACCAAACCATATTGAATGTTTGGCCAAAGTGTTCACCTGCACACATGAAGTCATCTGTGTTTGGCATGACATACTTACTATTCGTAGTAAAGAAATGTACATTCAATAACCCTGACTTTTCAAACCAATGTGTTTTTTGTTTTTTTTCGATTCAGTGTAAAAAGCCCATTTTCTCATTGAAGTGGGACTATTCATGTTGTGCTTATTCATTTTCACTCTTATTTGTTACTGTTTGAAAAAGTCCCCATTGGTTTAAACGTTACACCGTGTTATCCAGGAACAGGAGTCATGATGTTCCCGTTATGAAGAGTCTCCAAACAGACCTCCTCACACCGAGCTTCTAAAAGCAAAGCAAAGTGTGCTGAATGGCTGTGTAATGGCTGGGAGAATGGAAGCACACATGACTTTTGTGCTCACAAAAGGACTCTGTATTCTATTACGACTCTGCCATGTCCAAAGAGCCAAGAGAGCAGATGTAGCACACCCTGGATTCAGACAAAAAAGTACATCTATAGCGCTACCTTACTCCCATCAGGGAAATGCATGCTTTTAAGTCTACAGTGAGATTGTGTAGTAATTACATTCATTTAACCCATAAACCCATTAGAAATTGCTGGGTAATAAAATAGAACCAGCTATTTTTTTCCAAGAACACACCAGCTCTGGAAGGGTGCCATTATGTGACAACTTACAAAGCATGTTTGACTAAAATCTCATTTGTATCCGCCAAGGAGGAATAATATACAAACAATTTTACTACAGCTAGATGGGGCTATGATTTTTGTTGCAAATTGGTTTACTCGTATAATGAGAGAGAGGGGGTCATAAAAAAAAGAGCTTTGTTTCGCCTAACCTAGATTTTTGTCGAAATTCTGCTGCCTTATGAATGGCAGCGCTGAGAACAGATGCTGCGTGTGAGTTGGGAGAACAAAAGGCTAATTGGCCCTGTGGCTCATGCAAGGGAAAAATGATGCTGGGATAAAAGGAGGCTTGCCCTTTGATTTGTCAATTCAGAAGGTGAATAAATCCCAGCCTATTACATATCGAGGTTTTATTTTGCCATTAGCATGAAGAGCTGGCGTTTCTCACACAGCAGAGGCACAATAAGACACCATTTCACCCTGGCATGTCCTCCAGAGAAGGCTTACCAGGCGATTACATAAGTCACACTTGTTTCATCTGTTCGAGCTTGATCTGCTCCACAAACCTGTTCAAAATCAATGGCCAATTTCAATAGTAATGTTAAAGCAGAGCTATCGTGCTTGTGCCTGCTATATCATTATAATCTGCGACACCCGTGGATCATTTATGTTATGATTTGTAAATCACAATATTGATCTAAAATCTAAAACTGCAGTGTCCAATGGAAGCTGACGTCGCTGTAAACATCATCAGAACAAAGAGCCGTTGTAGTGTTGGATCGTCCTACGGATGGCTGCAAGTAGTGGATTTTTTGTTTTTGTTTTCCATTTGTACCAAAATGACCATACAATGCTGAGAAATCCTACAAGTATCAGAGTGAAGTAAGTACAGACTAGTGGCCCGTAGCTGGGCGGCGGTGAAATTGGGATTGATCGGCAATATGGTGTAAAAAAAGCAATTAAAGATTATTCAAAACATGCATGGATCAATCCAAAAACAATGAGAGGGGAAAAATGAGAAGGGGAAAAAAAACTACAACATGGTTCAAAGGGCTGAACCAGGGCTTTAGTAGCTGTGGTGGAAGGTAACAAGTAGAAGTGGAAAAAGTACTGTACTTCAGTACAGAAAATTTAAATGCAGTGGATATACTTTTACTTGTACTTCACTACATTGGAGAGCAGTGTCTGTAAGTGTACAGTGTACTGAAGGGTAGAAAGGACTTTTCATATGATTGAGGGTTTTTTTTTGTTTGTTTTTGTAGTAAGGTTTGTAGTTACTACTACAACTTGAAACTGATTAAAGTTTTCGAGTTCAAACTTCGGCTTTGAGCAAACAAAAATAAATATACAAAATTCATCAGAAAAAAATGAAAAACAATATTCATATGTTACTGTTGACCAAAATATGCATTTTTTATTTATTATTATTATTATTAATATTATTATTATTATCAATTATCACTACATTTAGCACTTTAACAAATCAACACTTGTGTGAAATATTTTTAAACAGGTACTTTTATACTTTTACTTTAGATATTTTCATGTGATACTTTTACTTAAGTAACTTTTCAGCTCTGTATTTGTACTTGAATAACAAAATTGAGTACTTCATCCACCACAGTTTAATAGTATAATTCTCAAAAACATATTCATTTATTTTGATCGTAGTAACTTTTTTATCCATTCACAAATGTCACAATCAAGGGCACGTTTTTTTTTGGTCAGAATTCCCAATTTCCCCCCATTTTTTCTTGTACATCTTACACATTGTATTTTGCTCATCCTTTTTTTCATTCTCAGGCATTCAGGCTCACGAGTTGTGATTACGTCTTGTGCCTTTCTTTTTGCTCAATTGGCAGTGGATTAAAAATTGAAATCTTGTCTTGTAAAGTGCATAAGCCGCTGTCTATTGTTGGTTTGCTGCTCATTCGGCTAATCCCTGGTTGACAGCTCCAACTCACAAAGACCGCACGCGTGGGTCTCGCCCTCTCCCTGGAACAAAAGACTTCAGTTTAACACACACACACATTACCTGGGATATGCAAATTACATAATGCCGAGACTTCCTTCTCTGTTAGAGCCACCCATGGACTTAACTGGAACAGAGTCCATTTGTGCAGATGTGCTACGTCTAAAACAGGCTTCACAAACTTTTCTCTGCACTCATGTTTAGTATCACTTTTCAGTCGCCCGTATCCTGATATTATGAGGAACATATATAGACAAAAAACACACACAGCTTTGCGAGTATTAGGTCTATCATCATAAGCTAAAAATGGGCGTAAGCTTGTTGTTAACATCAGTGTGTTGGAACGGAGTGAGTGGGAAGGGCTACAGTTATTTTAATAGATCATTTTTCCATACCGAGGTTTAGTTTGTGGTCACATGATGTTGTTGTGAGGTGTCTGGTCAGCTGACGCAATCTTCCTACCGGTGGATGCAGGACGACAGCGCCCTCTGCAGTCCGACTTCTTCAGGACAGTATCACAGAGCGAAAAAGTCCCCTCGTCCCGGTTTAAGGTCCCGTGGTTTCAGTATTGTCGTCCTGCCTCCACCAGATGGAAGACACCGTCAAAACCTGTTTAAGCTGACTGGACACGTCACAGCAACATCACATGACCACTCTGAGGAAGAGCGCTAGTGAGCTGTCGAAACTGTCAGGTATGAAAACAAGCTAAACCTTGGTCTACAAAAAGAATCTATTAAAATAAATTAAGAGAAGACCAGGTGAACCTCACTGGACTAAGGGCTACAGTTACTGAAACATGTTCTTTATGTATGGTTCAAAATGGCTGACAGTTTAGACTAAAATATAACAAAAATATTAAAGAAGAAATATTGTGTAGTTCAGGTTTTTACATTTTGAACAATTAGAAATACACAGAAGTGGGTGGAGAAGGGGGGAAACTGTTCTGTGCACTGAAGCCTCAAATGCAGGACTAAATGATCACTCAAACATGCATTTATGAACTTAATTTAACATAATTTCTCCCATTTAAACTAACACACTAGTATAGGCCTGCACTCATGTTGTTTGCAAAGTCCCTCACCATCTGTAATAATTTAAATATAACACAAATATATAGTCAGAAAGCTGCATATCCTTGGTTCTCTTGAGGTTACACAGAACCTGGACCAGTTTGATTAGATATTTTTATTCTTTTTGGAGGCCTCAGAATTCTCGATGGCACAAACTTCTGCCTCCTCACAAACTCACACAAACATCCGCCCACTCCATGGAGTATTGACCAATTAAAAATCATTCTGCATCCAGGCTGTTCATATTCATTTACACATCAGTTGGAAACAGCTCAGATTCCACTGACACCTCACAGCTGCTTTGGAGAGACGGCAAGAGCAGCCATAAATTCAAGACAAGTATGAGTGTTGTTGAGGAATTGTGTAAAAATAAGTAAATAAATAAAAGTATTGTGGCGTTGTAAGTACTAGTAATATAGAGTTGGATCTGCAAGGAGAAGGCAGTATAAGGAGCTGTGTTTGGCCACATTTTAAAAGTGGCCTGATGGAAGACATTAACCTGACCCCTGCTTCACATCGGCTCGTCATGCCTCACTAGACTCCAGACTGAGTCACTTTCAGTCTCCTTGATATTTCAAAGTAGAGAGTGACACTACAGAGTAATGCAGTACACAGTATCTATTAAGCTGATTTATCAACATTAAGGTTTATTGAATTTGAAATTACAGCTTCCAAAAATGACACTACTTTGGCACTTAAGTGAGACTTCAGAATACACTGGTGTTTGTGTCTTGTGTTGAATACTGTTACAACAATGAGGTGAACTTGTTTCTCTGTAAGAATGTGAAACATTCTTATTTTAAGAATGGACCCTGACACTGGAATCTGCTACTTCAGTAACATGATACAGGTATCCATTTTCAAGTTAACAAGAGGTCTTGTAATACATCTTTTAAGTGACTACAAGCATCTGTTAGCGACATATTCTACCTCTCTAAAAACGGTTAACTGTATGTCTATTTATGACCTTGTATGGACAGTATGCAAATTTAGTTTAAGTCCTTTCAGGACCAGTCTTCTATAGATAGCACCTTTCTTGGCGTATAAGTACTGGATGCCCCCTTTGTACTGACATACTCAACTGGGACACACATACTCAACTCGACACAACTCCACTCTCTCACTTACACACCCACACACACACTCAACACACACACACACACACACACACACACACACACACACACACACACACACACACACACACACACACACACACACTCAAAACACACACACACACACACACACTCAAAAACACACACACTCAAAACACACACACACACACAACACACACACACACACACGCATGTGGCTGCTGTCTGTTACTTCATTCATCTAATGAGATAAAACTTCTTTCACCTCTCTACCTGGTCTGCAGTCTCTTCCTTCACGATTACAAACTATATAAAGAATTGGACTAAGTGAGTGTGACGTCCCCAGTAGCGTTCGGCTCCAGTCGAATGAACCTGAGGCTAGCAGTTATAGCGGCGAATCTGAAGTGTATTCCAATTATAAGTATCACAGCAACCAAAGAGCCAATCCAGAGCAAGGCTGATGAAGGTAGTTTCGTCAATCAAACCTGTTGCTAACGCTCGGAGAAAGCACCTGATTTGTCTGTTATTAATGTTCATATTTTAATTTATGGAAAATAGCAGAAAAAAACAACAATACAAACATTCTAAGATCAAAATGACGAGCCTGAGAGCAGCAGTTAGAACATACATGTCAAACTCAGGCCCGCAGGCCAAATTTGGCCCTTGACATCAATATATTTGGCCCGAGAGATAATACCAAATATGTATTAGAGCTGGTCCGCCGGCCGTCGTGCCAGTAGAAAGCATTCACCTCTAATACTATAAGTCCCAGAATGCTTTGGAGATGTGTTGGTGCCTGCCCTCACCACTTCTGTTGACTCTTGTTTGCATTTGCTTCCAGTCGCCTCGCTCAAATTTAAACCACCCCTTCTGAAAAACATGCAGATGTTATTGAAATTTCTCAATAAATATTTAGTTTGGCCCGTGACTTAGTTTTTAATTTTGGTCCTCTGTGAATTTGACTTTGACACCCCTGAGTTAGAGACTGAGGGGCGACAGTTTTCTAATGTAATGTGAATTGGCGCCAGTGTCGATGGAGTTGGAATTGTGCCCATGATCATTTCCTATTTGGAATTGTCAGCTAGCGGGTTAGCTATGTCCATTTATATACAGTCTATGGCATGTACCTATGATTTTCTTCACATTATAGTCCTGACAGTTTAAAAACTCAAGTGATTCAGAACATTCCATCCATTTTCTTCCGCATTGCAGGGGAAGCAATCTAAGCAGGGACTTCCACACTTCCCTCATCCCAGACACTTCCTCCAGCTCCTCCGGTGGGACCCCAAAGGCATTCCCAGTCCAGCCGAGAGACATAGTCAGAACATAAAAAATCAAGTGAATAGTTTGTTACAGCGATATTACGCAGCTGCTCTAGAACACTCTTCAAACATCTAGTTTCATATAGGAATATTTTTATTACTAAATATTAATTTTGTCTTCTCTTTGAGGTATTTTATTTTCACAGGAATGAACATAAAAGCAATTTCACTATCTGTACAGCGAGATGACAATACCCAGTGGACTGTTCATGTATTATAAAACCCAATGTAAATTCATAGTTGTAACGTTTTGGCCTGGAGAACTGTCACTTCGACTCTTGGCCGATGGTGCCGCTGGTTGTTGAGGTTGGTGTTGTGTAAACAGCCATCTACACCCCACACTGACCTATTGCCACTTAGCATTAGCTTAAACTCCTCTCTGGCTATGGGAGGTACTGCACTCATCACTAACCCAAGTGCCCCTTCTCCAGTATTCAGCCCACAGAGGACAGATGATTAGAATGCAAGAGCAATGATTCTCCCTTGCAAGCAAATATGTGCATTATTAAAACCACTCACTAGAATTATGAATGTATAATGACTATGGATTAACTGTGAAGCTACACACTGTGCAACCTAATTAACCATTCAAAAGGAGATACTTGTATTTCCTTATAAAACAGTGCTTAAAAATAGAGTAGTTGACTTGAATTACCACATGAAGCTGCCAAAGATTAAATTTTATTGGCTTAGGAATGAAAATATGTAAAATATGTATCTAAAAAGGACAAGATCACAGATACAAGCGGTTGAATTTAGTGGCTGTTCGCTCCTTTAGAGATGGGGTGAGGAACTCGGAGTAGAGCTGCTACTCCTCCATGTTGAGTAGACTTGGGCATCTGTTCCCGATGCATCCTGGGCGCCTCACTGGAGAAGTGTTCAGGGCTTGGGACCCAGGAGACGCTGGAGGGATTACGTCTCTCGGCTGGTCTGGGAACGCCTTAGGGTCTCACTGGAGGAGCTGGAAGAAGTGTCTGGGGTGAGAGAAGTCTGGGTGTCTCTGCTTACACTGCTGCTCCCGTGAACATGGAAAATTCAAAAATAAATAAGTTAATAAGTACGTAAAAAATTAAGATAATATTTATTTCACAAAATCCAAATCTGTAAGTCATTTTTTCTTCATCTCAACAGTTTAATTATTCTGTATGGCTCAGAATTGTTATTTTTTACATTATTTAAAGCAACAAAAAGCTCCCATTAGTGAGAAGAGGTCATGTTCCGCTGATATAAAATGGCAGGTGTAATTTTCCTCCAGTCATGTTTGTGTCTCTTTAAAATAGCCCGGTGTACACGCACACAGGACTGCAGCGTCTTTATACTCATCTTCATACGCTGCTGCCAAATGGTACCATCCAAAGAAAAGACGCCACAGCTTTTGTGGCGGGCTTTGCTGCTTCTCAGAGTGCCACCCAGAATTGGATTATCCTAAATACTCGAGTGAATTATTGATTTATTCCGTCTTTCCATTAGCACCAAACTGAACCACAGAGATGCGTAACATATGCCAAGTTTATTTAAAGAGAGCAGTCGGGGGGTTTAGTGTTGGATCCAAACACTTATACCCAAATGATTTATGCTTCATGTGTCACACTTAGAACATTATGCAATATAGCTGGAACAAAGTGTACATAGTATCTTAACTCACAGTTGGTTTGATAACATCTACAAGTAACATTTTTGGATTTTGACAAGAATTTTACTAACCATTAGATTTATATAGCGGCTTTCAAGACACCCATAATGCATTTCAGTGCATTATTCATTCACACTCAGTGGTGGTAAAATATGATGGTACCCGCAGCTGCCCTGGGGTAAACTCAAGGAAGCAAGGCTGCCAATTTGTTCCATTGGCTCCTCCGACCACCACCAACATTCAACATTCATACTAGGCAATGTGGGTGAAGTGTCTAGCGCAGAGGTGCCCAAACTTTTCTTATCGAGGGCCACATCTCGAAACATATTGAAAATGGAGGGCCACAAACCGGTAGACTGTATATAGAAGTGTGATGTCAGCCTTGGCGTTTGGCTCTAGTCAAATGAAGCTCATCGAGGCTAATTTGGAGCTTAGTTCCATATTTGGAAATATGACATATAGTATCATAGTATCACAGCAACCAAAGAGCCAGTCTGAAGCGAGGCTGTTAAAGATAACGCCCCTTCCCGCCCGCACCACTGATTTAGCAGGGAGTGCACTCCTAGCAACGCTGTCAATCCAACCTGTTGCTAACAGGAAAGACGGCACCTGAAGATCAAAATGGCGAGCCTGACAGCAGCAGTTACAGAGAGGGGGTTGACAATTTTTCCGTGTAAGGTGCATTCGAGTCAGAGTTGATGGGGCCAGAAGCGCATGCAGGATCCACTTCCTATTTCGAATGCGGCTAGCAGTTTAGCTATGTCCATTTATATATGCCCCTCTGTTGCACCTGGTAATCCCAGCGCTCTCCCATCCAAGTACTAACCAGGCCCACCCCACTTAGCTTCTGAGATCTGTCGAGATCAGGCCACAGATGTTGGCACTTTCCAAAAGCTGGGCAGTATAGAGAACAGCATAAAGGAATGTTGCACACTGCCATAAACAGTGTATGAGAGTATGATGCAGATTTTTGGCTCTAGACCCAAAGTAGATGTAATTAAAGGTTTCTTAGTTTTTTTTATTTTTGGAGGGTAAAGGGTGGCATCTCCTCAGATTAGTCTTCAGCCATTTACCGCTTGTTTGAGTCCAATACAGTGCATGTTGTTTTAAAAATCACAATCATTTGTTCTGCGGTCGATAAAACAGCCAATGGTGCAGCCTCAAATTTTATGTTGTGCGTTAGATAACCGCTGGTCTTTTTACTGTCCAGAGATGAGTTGAAAAGACCCAGCTGTCTCCTCGTCTGTGTTGTCAGCCATCAAAACTCTGAATAGAAACTGTATTTATTTATTTAGGCCAGGTGTTGCAGTGTTGGAGCCAGCACTTGTAATGGGTAAACTGTGGTGCTTAAGTGCATGGTTCTGCTGGGTTCCCAGAGGGCATCTTTGACTCTTAGTGTAAAAAAATAAAATAAAATAAAAAAAACACTCACTTTCTTCAGTATGGGAACTTTGCACTTCAATTGAGCAGTGCTTGACTGTTGACTGAAAATACTTCCAACTCTCAATAGTGTTTTAACCAACAGTAAAAGCAAGAGGGACTATTTTTTGTATTAGTATTATTAAATGCCCTGTACCAGATGCCTTACCCCAGTACAGATATATTGTAAGCAGCTCTTGAGGTTATAATCCACCGCACCTTGTCTGCATCTAAAGCATCTTATTGTCCAATAATCACAAACTGCATTTTTAGCATGCTAGTTGTCAGATTTACCCTCGTGGCGTATCTCTGTTCTGGTCTCTGAGAGTTGTGAAAAGCATTTATAAAGATCCTGTATAATGCAAACTAACTCTTGTGAGCTTTAAGCCAAGTTAGAACACCGTTACCTCCTCAAAAACATACCTGGAGTTGTGTTTTGTTTCATTCACACGTGTCTGAGTAATCCTGCATTATTAGTCTGTCTACATCTCCAAAGCTCAAAATTCTCTTTCAACTTTCTGATGTCATAAAGTGGTTATTTTCAATTTAACAGCTCGTTTTACGTTTGTGGTCAGTAGAGATGAGCAATCCCAGAGCTTAAAATATCCAATATAATGATTCTGGTGAAGGTGTATGAGGTTTAAAAACACAGAGGAGCACAGTGTTTTCTGTTTGAAAGAAGAACTCAGCCTAAATATGCAGGGTTTGTGAATGAAACAAAATACAACTCTGATGAGGAAATATTATAACATAGTTTATAGGACCCATATTACACTATTTTCTGATGAATGATGAATGAATATGGGATACACTTGTCCCTCAATATATCGTGGTTCACCTTTAGCAGTCTCACTGTTTCAGAGATTTTTTGTGTGTAATTTTTCATGCTTTTTTTTTTTTTTTTTTTTTTTTTTTTTTTTTTTTACAGCGTATGAACGTGCATTGTGTTCTGCGTCCTGATTGGCTGAGGGACTGTAGATCATTGTGTTCTGTGTCCTGATTGGCTGAGGGACTGTAGACCATTGTGTTCTGCGTCCTGATTGGCTAAGGGACTGTAGACCATTGTGTTCTGCGTCCTGATTGGCTAAGAGACTGTAGACCATTGTGTGCTGTGTCCTGATTGGCTGAGGGACTGTAGATCATTGTGTTCTGCGTCCTGATTGGCTGAGGGACTGTAGACCATTGTGTTCTGTGTCCTGATTGGCTGAGGGACTGTAGACCATTGTGTTCTGCGTCCTGATTGGCTGAGGGACTGTAGACCATTGTGTTCTGCGTCCTGATTGGCTGAGGGACTGTAGACCATTGTCCATCAGTCTCCTCCGTGTCTCCTGTACAGTACAGAATGTGTCAGACAAATTTACATAAATGTTGGATCTCAGTGTGACTCTGAAGTGCTGTATGTTTGCAAGTTTTCTCCCCGACAAAACCCACAATGTCGATGAAACGTTCTGCACCGACAAAAAGGCACCTACGAAGGTTTAAACAAGAGAGAAATGTGAGAAAATGTTAATGCCTGTGTGAGAAAAGTGTATAAAGTGTGAGGTGAGGGATTTTACAATTTTAAAACGTATAGAATAAATGTAAAAATAAAGCAGACTACTTCACGAATTTTGCTTATTGCAGGTTATTTTTAGAACGTAACCCCCACGATAAATGAGGGACCACTGTTCATGGATCGCATAAGATAAACCGTTTAAAACTATTTAAATGAACTATCAGGAATACACCGCTTTTAATCTGTAGGGAGAAGTTTTGAAGCTTCACTCTGCTGTGGTTTTGGAGGTGAGCGAGGTTGTCATGTGTCACATTACTACATAATCCAAACATCAAGTATCGTCCCTGTGAAGGAAGAAGGGGTGAGCCTGCTAGTGCAACGTCCTCTGTAATGAGTCCAAATTTAAAGACGCGCTCAGAACGCACAAAAAGAACAACAAACAAAACAAAAATTGCCTCAATTTCACAGGCTGCACTACTCGATGTTCCATCCGCCTGCATTTAACAGCTTAATTAAGGTCCTTGTGAGAAAAATACTTGACTCCCAAATATAACCTTTAGATGTAAAAATCGGCTATTTTTTTTGTCCTAGAAAAGGTTTAAGCTTTTAGACTTCCTGTATTTTTAGAATATCACCAATTTGAATGAAGGAAATATAAAGTTTACATTTTGAGTGCAGTATTTTCTAAATGTTTATCTGCATCTCTCACCTCAAGCTCACCTGCACAGCTTCAGTTCTCAATGTCTACAGGTGAACTCTTTTAATGCGCACGATGTTTCAGCTTTTAAGGCTTGGGACACGATTCGGTTGAGTGTACATCATTGTTATCGTGCCCAAACCCTTGCTGTTCCCACTGGATTTCGTTGTTTGTGTTGATTTATGGAACGTCGTAAGAGGACCTTGGCATAGCAGTTGCAAATGCTTTTTTCTCCTCTGTTCTGCTGTTGGAGATTACACGAGATCCTGCAGAGAAAAGCTGATGCGCCTGGCTTGCGTCCTATCAACCTCCATAATGACACTCCAGCCTCCTGTCATTTCCAATGGACCATTTCTTTTTTTCTTCGCTCCCTGTGGAAAATTGTTTACAAAGAAATGAATGTCGGTTTGTCTTGAATATCCATTTCCAGTGAGAAATTGAACAAAGCAAGTGTTTCTTTAGATCCCTATGGTACATCCTGTGGCATTTTGAAGCGAGCCAGTTCTGTGTTCTGCCTCCAGCGTATTGCTGAAGCCTCCAGGCTAGCCTCCTGCTCAACATAGAAGAGGAAAAAACACACACACAAATATAACTCTGTCTTCTCTGACATAAACAGGATCCTGTGGCTTCATGTTGAGATTTAAAGCAGACCTATTATGCAAAATGGACTTTTCAGAGCTTGTGTTATAATAGTTTTGTTTTCACATTTACCCTCTCGGAGTTGTTTTTGGAATATCCGTGCATGTTTGAGTAATCTTTAATTGCTTATTTTCAAGACGCCATATTGCCGATCAGTCCCTGTTTTCACTGCCACCAGCATACGCCCACTGTGACGCACCTTCTTCATTCTTCAATATACACATAGGGCTCAGCTGTGTTGTGTAGCCATTTTGGTGCAAATGAAAAAAAAAAAGAATCAGCTTTTTACTAGTGTGATCTGCAGCTGTCCATCGGAGGAGCCGATAACTCCACAGCTCTTTGTTGTAACGACGTTTACGGCGACGTCAGCTTCCATTGGGCACTGTAGTTTTCTAACTCAGAAGTCCGTAGACATCGTTTTAGATTAATATTGCCATTTAAAATAGGTACATTATAACCAGTGTTGGGAATAACGGCGTTAAACAATAACGGCGTTAGTAACGTTTTGTTTTTTCACTAACGCAGTAATTTAACTAATTACTTTTCCCAGCGTCCCAACGCCGTTACCGTTACTGACAGTAAAATGTGGCGCGTTACTATTACTTCAGTTCACTCTGCTCGTCATCAGAGTCTCTCAGACGAGGAGCTGCAGCGCTGTTGTGTTTCTTTGGTGAAAGAGGCTCGGGGTGAGAGGCTTGTTTGAGATGAGCGAGGCGGGCGCAGATAATCTCGTGAGAGCGAGGTCGACGCAGGCCGTGTCTGAAATAACCAAAGTGCTCTTAAATGCGCCGCTCGAACGGCGCATTTAAGTCGGGCAGTACTTCGACCCGCACGTCGAACAGTTCATGGTGCATTTGGCGAATTGGGACACGGCCGCAATTTTTGAGCGAGGCGAGCGGAGCAGCTCTCCAGCGACTGCGGCGCCTGCATGGACTACAAACGCTCAATGCATGATGGGAAATGGTGTCCTGTCACACGTGCATTGACAGCTGATTGGGTCCGAGTTGAGTTTTGATCAGAAACGTGACGCCCTGACGCACAGCTGCCTCCTCCTCCAACTTTACACAAACTACTGCCACATATTTGACATGGACATATGTTTAAATGTGACTGAAGTGTCCAGGCTGTTGTCACATATGAATCACTTTAAACAAATGCAATATAATTGCAATCTGTTAAAGTGAAATAAATGTTAAAGGTTCACATCTGTTGTGTTTATTTTTTTTTTTTACATAGTAACGGCATAGTTACTTTGCCTAGTAACGAGTTACTTCTCCCAAAAAGTAACTGAGATGGTAACTCAGTTACTTTTTGGGAGAAGTAACTTGTAACTATAACTAATTACATTTTTGAAGTAAGATTCCCAACACTGATTATAACATAATGATCCATGGGTGTCATACATTTTAACTTAACAGCAGACACAAGCACAGTAGATCTTCTTTAAAACATAGATTTTGTAACTCTGCACGTTTGTTCTTTATCATATATTTCAAGTTCTTTAAAATACACCATTATGTAATCAAAAAGATACCTTCTACACCCCACATTGAAGGTTTTACTTTCAAATTCATTTCCAAACAAATACATTACAGTTCTGAAATGTTAATGCAGACTTGTACATGATAAATACTATTACATATAACAGAAAGACCGCTTCACATTTTGAACAATTTAGTTTTACTTATTATTTTATTTTATTGTATTTTTTTTATCATATATAAGAATCAATAACTCTACACTGCCACTGTCTCCTCTCCTCACCTCTAAACACCATTTTGATGCTGGGCACAGTTCCTCCACGGTGTCCTCTAAAAACAAGATGAAAACACGGCGTTGAGCTCAGCCGTCTCTATCCATCACCTGTGAGCGGTGGATTGAGCTGAAATACCAGCCCCAGTGCCGCTATAGGCCCTCACTGTCGTTTAGCTCTGTGGGAAACCTGCAGACACAAGCATTTTTCAGGGCCGATGAGCCGTGGGGGTCCCATCGCTGACACCCCATCAAGTGGCGTGAGGGATCTCCGGATGACCCCAGCGCGGCCGCCATGTTTGCAAAGTTAATGATCTGACACAGGGTAAGGCGACGCACAACACAGAGAAACGAGCACTTGCGATGAGATAGAAACATAGACTGTACATACAAATGAACATAGCTAACTTGCAAACCATCATGTTTCAAATAGGAAGTGAGCATAGGCGTGCTTCTGGCTACATCAACTCTGGCTCCAATTCACTTTACATTGGAAAAACTGTCACCACTCTCTCCATAACTGCTGCTGTCAGGCTCGTCATTTAGGTCTTAAAATGTTCATATTGACAATCGTTCTGGACCTAATATTTCTATTTCACTACTGTGTCCGTAACACAAGATATGACCATTAATAAGAGATAAATCGAGGGCCTTCTTTCTCCGATTTTGCTCCCGCTAGCGTTAGCAATAGATTTGATTGACAGCGTTGCTAAGCGCCCGCTCAGACCTTCAACAGTCTCGCTCTGGATTGCCCTTATAACTGCTAGCCCTGACTGCTAGCCTTCATTTGACTGGATTTAATGGGATGAATGGGGTGGGATGAAAGTGAAAATGGCATCTGCGATAAAAAAAAAAAAACTAGATTCCTTTTTGAATGACGAAATAATATGTGTCTGTTTAAACGATGAAAAAGTGAGAACTCCGCCTACAACCACATTTCAGGTAGAGTTGCTAAACTGGGCTGTGCCTGTGGACTAAAGGGGAAAGTGAAGGGGGATGAGGGGCAGCCAGGTGTTTCAGTTTCAGGTGTAATCAGAAGCACCTGGCTGTAATCAGGGCAGTCTTGTGTGATGTCACCAACTACTGGAAACTGCAGAGACGTTTTTGACCAGAAAGCTGCAAATTTTGATTCACTTTCAAGTCCAAAATGTTGGTTGATCATGAACAAGACGTAAAATATTCTGGAATGCCATACCTCCCACTTTTATTCTCTGAGTTTTAACACTGTGTGAGTTGTGTGATCCTTGATGTCTCATATTAATTCTGTATCATTTATATATTTGGGTTTTTTATCTAATTAACTTCTCATCTACAGTGTTTTTTTTTTTTTTTTTTTTTTTATTTATTTATTTATTTATGTATTTATTTATTTTTGCTTTTTATTGCTTTTGTTTCATTGTTCTAATGTATTGTATTAGTTCAGTTTGTCTGAAATGTATTTCCACAAACTTTTAGAGTTTTAAATCAATATGTGGAAACTATCGCGTACTATGTGCTATACAAATAAAGTTGGATTGAATCTCCATGGAGAAAAGTAGAGGACACCACCAGCCCAAGTTACAAGCCAGATCTGTGGAATAGCCAACTTCCTTATCTATTATAGAATGCATGTTTAGAAAAAAAAAAAAAAAAAGCTGCAGTCCTATAAATTGAACATGGATACATTTTAAGGTCCCATATTATGCTATTTTCTGATCTATGTTATATTATTTCTTCATCACAAACAGACCTGGAGTTGTGTTTCGATTCAAAACACAGGCTTAACACACAAACCCTGAGTTCTTCTCTCAAACTGAAAACACTCTGCTCCACCTTGTGATGTCATGTGGTAATAGAGGGAGTCCTCCACTGTTTTTTGAGACTCCACACACCTTCACTAGAATCATTTGGATGATTTCAGATGTGGAATTGCCAATCTCTACTGCACGAAAGGTAACGGGTAGCTGCTAACTTGAAAACTACCACTTCATGACATCACAAGGTGGAACGGAGCATTTTGAGCTTTGGAGACTAATAACAAAGAGTTAATCAAACATGTGTGAACGAAATAAAACACAACTCCAGGTCTGTTTTTGAGGAGGTAACATTATAACATGCCTTAAAGCTCACAACAGTCAATTTGGCGTAATATAGGACCTTTAATGCCCTGCTCCTGAACATTCCCAGTAAAGCAGAAACATCTCCCTGGAGAAAAGCAGTTGATGGAATCCCACCCAAAAGTTGTATAGCTTTTATTAACAGGCATTACTCTCAAGGTTCATTTTAGACAGCACTGCCTTTGTTAAGTAACTGCGGCTGATTTAAGAACAGTGCTCTGTATCTCTATCTCTAAAGTAATAACAGCACATTACTTGTAAATGCTCTGAGTGCTTCTTTATTAGGTTCTTTCTTATTGTCAGCAAAAAAAGCTTTACTATCATGTTTTATTTGGGTCATGATGGCACAGATCAATGTCTATGGGTCACCTATGAAAAACAGTTGCCCCTTGAGCCTTGTAAACCACTGCCTTGATAAACCTACTCATCCCTTTCAATTTAACTATGAAAAACAGCATCGCATTCTCCCATTTTATGATATTCACCAAGAGGTCCCTATTTACAGCGAGATATTTACGGCGTTTCATTAATGCCCGAGCACAGTAAAACCCCAGGTCACTAATGTTTTCTCCCTATTCTTCATCAGTGACATGCTGTTTATTAGTTACTGTTAGACTTTTCACTTGCCCTACAGGTTTAAACAATCTAAAAAAAAAACTAAAAAAAACACTGCAGTCATTAGGTAAATTGATTATATAGTAATTACCCAGCGCACCCCACTTTTCCAGCACTGCAAGAAAGTTATTAAAAGGAGTAATGCTAAGTGCTGTTTACATTGGTCTGTTTGTAAAATGAAAAGTAATTAGGCTGAGGAAGAAAAGAGAGGAGGAAAAAAGAGAGAGAGTCTATGAGAATACTCTGTGCGTTCTGATTGGCTGCCAAGAACATCATCAGATCATGTGCATTACAGAGAAGTAATTAATATCACAACTTTCTCCTATCTAAGCGTGCCAGACAGGGAGAATTGTGCAGTGGCATCATTAAGTTAAAATATTTGGTCTGTATAGTGGCAGAGTGGTTAGCTTTGCAGTCTCGTATGATGTTATATGCTCAGATGGGGGCAAGAGCCAGCTTTTCCCTGTTGGTTACATTGTACTTTGCCAAAAAAGAAAATTCATAAATGTTGACCCTGATCATTTGTATAAGATTAGACCCAAGAACAGCAAACATTTTAACAATATTAACTTTAGCTGCTCCTCATCTGCATTATTGGCCCAGGGCAGAGATGTCAAGCTCAAAATTACTCAGTGGGCCAAAACTAAAAACTCAGATAAATTCACGACTGCAAATTGACTGCACCTGATTTGTCATATTTAAACTTTTCATATGGAAACAAACTTTAATTTTGCTTAACCCTGGAGAACCCAAGAACCCTTTCCTTCTTTGAAAAATTATGAACAAAGCATTAAATTACTGCTATAACGGCACTGAACACAGAAATATCCACTTTTTCAATTTGAACCCTTTATTCCCTAATTTAGGATCAGGGCCAAATTTGACCCATTGGGCTTACTAATTTATCCAAAAAGAATATAAAACGTACTTCTAGACATTCTGCAAGCTATTACTAAAAAAGATGAACAAAAAACACAATTTAGCCTACCGCTAGTTTGCTGAGAAGAAGATTTTGTTTTGGTAGTTTTCCAGCTCAACAGGTCGGCCATCTTGTCACTATCACTCTGGCTCATTTTAGTTCAATTTTCATCCACTAGGTGTCTCTATGTAGGGGCCAGAAGTGGAACTCTGGGCTTTTGAAGTTAAATTTGACAGTTTTTTTGTTTGTTTTTGTTTTGTTTGTTTGTTCATTTTACGTAACAGCAATTAACTGTGGCCAAATTTGATGCCATGAGTTCTCCAGGGTTTTAAACACAAAATCTGGAACAACTCAAGCTTGATATTACAAACACATGAGAAATTACATTTGTAATAAAAGACACATTAGTAGTGTTTAATTCTTATTTAAATAAATAAAATAAATTATTCCTCTCTCTGTAGTAATTAGTTTGGTCAAGGTGATTAGTAGCTTGTTTGCTAATGACTGTCAACAGAAAAGGAGGGATGCTTACTGGTCTCGACTGCGTACCAGCGTACTAGCAAAGCATTCTGGGATTTGTAGTATTAATGGTGCACGCGCTATATACCAGTGAGCCAGTTCTAATGCACATTTGATATGATCTTATGGGCCAAATATAATTACCCCACGGACCAGATTTTACCCCTGGGCCTGAGTTTGACATATGTGGCTTAGAAAATGTTGGGACGTTATCTGAAACCCGGTAATAAGTTCCTCACAAAGTTGAATGATATGGAAGGGCTAGCACAATATTTAAATCAGGGTGTACATTGCGACAGGCAGAATGGATGACATCGAGATACACGTTTGTGGGTGGAATATGTTTTGAATATCTTTTCCTTTGAAATCAATGTTTTCGAAGCAGAACGATTTGGTAAAAGCTAATGTTTGCTGACTTGACAAATGGGCCATGTCAAGACCAAATCTGCATTTCTATTGGACGAGGCTGTGCTCCATCAAAAATAATACGACAAATGAGGTTTTATGCAGATGTGTGGTCTATGAAAATACATACAAAACTACACTGTGTTTGAATGAACCTCAGAGGTCAGTTTAAGACAGGGTGAACAGATTTTCAACATGAATGGGACACGCCAGGTTGTGGTGGTTGATAATAATAAACTTGAGAGAGTGTAATTAGGAACATTATTAAGAACTCGGTCCAGTCTCAACTCACTTGTGAATCCATATAAAATGAAAGAGAATTCTGCCATTCCGACTGAGTACACTTTTTGCCCTTCTCGTAATTTTCAAGCAGTTTTCTATATTTGACAATATTTTACCTTTTTTTACTGTTGGCGGGGATCAAATGGGCCAAAAATGGGGACACCAGGGACATTTCTTGAATAAAACTGGGACAAAGCCACTGGGACATGGGACACAGGGCTCAAAACTGGGACTGTCCCGGGTAAATAGGGACGTTTGGTCACCATAGTTTAAGAGGCTGTTATATTCCTCAAACTGAGACTCAAAAAGCTTGAATCAACAGGTCTGAAAAAAACGCCTTCTCATCTCTGTTCAACATCCGGAACATGTGCCTTCAGTTGAAGCAGATTTTCGGATAGAAGCTGCTGATTAGAGCAGGAAGTCTCAGGTCTCTGTGTAAGAACAGGTGGCACCACACAGCTCAGATTTCTACAGAACTCTACATCACAAGTGCCGACGAGAACCAGAAAGAGAGAGCATGCCACACCAGTCCTCAGGTCTCTCGCACCAGCTCCCCGTGAGCTTCAGGATGGATTTGAAAGCACTTTTAGTTTTTATAAAAGTTTAAATAGCTCTTAACAGTCTTAGTTCTATTTATATATCGGATCTGCTTTTATCATATGAGCCCTCTGAGACCCTCACATCCAGGTTGCATAAAGCTTCTTGTTAATAGCAACTGGATTACTACACTTGTTTTGTTAAATTGACACATGGCCCTTTCTCCGTAGTAATTTTCACATAATTTCTCACCTATTATGTCCTCTTCCCAGCACTTGTTGTGTTCTCACTTCAGCTGAACTTCACTAGTGTTTACGTGAAGGCCGACGGAACCTACATTTTGTGTTCTTTCCTCCTCCAAATTTTGTGGATTCACATTTACACTTTCAAAAACAAATCAGATATTCATCACTGCTTCGGTGACCGGAACCAAACTCATTTCCTTTCTTTTTCCTTTTTTTCATTTTAATTTTTCTAGAGGGTTACTTTTGAAACACAAAAAGACACAAACGCATCAACATTCAAACAGTAAGCAGACAGTCGAGAGGAACCAGCTGAGGTGGCCCGGTCATCTGTTCGAGATGCCTCTTGGATGCCTCCCTAGGGAGGTGTTCCGGGCATGTCCCACCGGGAGGAGCCTTCGAGGAAAGACCCAGAACAGGCTGGAGGGACTATGTCTCTCGGATAGACTGGGAACACCTTTGGGTCCCACCTGAAGAGTTGGAGGACGTGTCTGAGGTGGGGGAATTCTGGGAGTCCCTACTTAGACTGCTGCCCTCGCGACCCGGCCCCGGATAAGTGGAAGAAAATGGATGGATGGAGAAACAGTGGTTGTACAGTTACAGTCACACATAATTAACAGTTACAGGATCAGACGTATTCTGCTCTTCTAAGCACAATATAATATTTCCATTTCTCCCATATCTTATCAAATGTGTCCTTTTGGAGTAATTCTTTCCATGACAAAGATCGAGTATACCAGGTTGTGGTTGTTGTCTTCCAGAGTGAGGAGATCCACCTTTAATCATTTTTTAATTATTGATTTCCATGCTGCTAAACTCTACTTACCAAACATACTCAACGTCCCATCTCAGCACTTGTGTCCACAGAATATAAAAGTCCAAACAAGTCCGAATTTAAAGACAATTGTAAATTAAATATTACTCTCAACTCTGATCGTAGATTATTCCAAAAATTCTGTGTCATGGGAAATGCCCGAAAAAAATGAAAATGTCAGCGTTTGCTCCCTGAACATCACACTTCCTCCAACAACCCAGTGAGCCTGAATAACGTGAGCTTTGTGCAGGTGTTATAATGTATCTGCTGAGGCCAGTCAAAACATCTCCATGAGTTTGAACTGAAGATCTTCCATTGGAAAGCATTGTGTTTTGGAACCAAACTCATTTTCAACAAAAGTATGGCAAATCACATTGAACTGCATACATTCCTCATAGAATAAGGTGTGGATATTAGGCCTACTTATAAAAGTAACAGACAATTTTAAGTCTGAAATAAACGTCCAATGCTATAAATCCAAACCAAAGCCCCCTGCTGCCCCAACTCACTTACCTGAAACTGATGCCGATCCTTCTGTGGCTCCTGTAGATCCTCAACCTGAGAACAAACCAGAAAACCACTGCCCTGAGACCAAAGATGATCCACTTACCGGTGGGGCTGACAAATTATCTGAAGAACCAGTTCAACCGAGCTGCGGACCCCGTTGATGTCGCTTAATCAAATGATGCTGACCAAACTATTCGTCGATCTACCAGGCAGCGACAACCATCTAAGCGTTTCCAATACTCTGCCTTAGGTAACCCCCTGGTTTCCATTGTACAGACACTGTTTCATTGTCTAGCTGACATCTATAGTGAAGCGCTGAGCAATGCTGCTTTGTCAAACCACCTTTCCCAATCGCGTATTCAAATAGTCTAACATGCACCGGGATGGGCTAACGGGGGGAGGGAGGGAGTAACTCGGGTGAAGTGCAGATTCCCTGTTATATAGATATATATAGTTATATAAGATTATTACTATAACTACTATTATGCAAGCTCCAGCTTTGTGTCTCCTCTTCTTCTTCTGAGCAAACTGAATCATCCTTGTGGTACAAAGTTGCTGAGAGATTGAACATTGTATCATTTTTGTAATGAAAATGTATAGTGTGTATAAAGTGAGTGTGAAAAATGTATGGGTATTATTCTTGCTTGACCAGATGTGTTTTGGGGCTTTTGACTGACGCCTTGTTTGAAGCAATCATCACATCAGCAATGCTATGTATAGGCGCGGCACTGCTTAACAGCTTGGTTGAAATGGTCTGTGACGAGTACCCACAGAGATCAGGGATCATTACGTTATGATAAAGCAGGTTATCACTCAGCAGGAGGAGCATTCGGCTTAATTAAAGAGTACCCATGAAGCTTAGTTATGCCTTCCTTCATTATGTCACAATGTAAATGAGATACTTAAATTATTGTACCTGATTCTATCTTGGCAATGTTCAAGAAATGTGTCAACTATTATTCATACTCTTGATGTGTGTGTGTATGTGTGTGCTTTTTGTCTACCATTTACAGCACATTAGATCACTGCTACAAGTAACTTTACTGCCTGCCCCAACCTTGGAAAACAGAGACATTGCATAAGAAGGTGTAATTAAAAGTGCTCTATACAACTATTGAAATGAAGGGTCAGGCACATCCTTGTGTCAATAGAGATGTTAATATGGTATTAAAGAAGACTTACTGTGCTTATGTCTGCTTTATAGCTATAATCTATGACACTCATGGATCATTATGTTATAATTTGGACATTTTAAATCACAATATTCATATAAGACTACTTAATAAAAGAAACGTCCTCTGAATTCCGTGTTCAAAAACTGCAGCGCCCAATGGGAACTGAGGTTGCCGTAAACGTCGTCACAACAAAGAGTCGGTGCCTTCCATAGAGAGCTGCTGATCGCAGCAGCGAGCAATGGATTTTTATTTATTTTTTTTTTTTCATTTGTACCAAAATAACTGCAGAACACTGCTGAATCCTACTCGTATCATCAATTAAGAAAATAAAATTGGAAAATTAAGTAAGTACAGAGGAGTGGGCGTATGCCAGTGTCGTCTATGGCGTCTTGAAAATAAGTGATTAAAGATTGCTCAAACTTGAACAAATCACTCCATATACTCCATTTGGGTAAATGGTGAGAGAAAACAATCATAACATGGTTTAAAGCTCTGAAAAGTCAATTTTGCAGAATAGTTTTGCATTAAATGTAATTTAAAAACTGTATCCACCTTGGATTTCTGCAAATACATGTGTTATTCTTGCTCCAAAATACCTTGTAAAACATGCATTTTTCCTGAACGCAGTTAGTTCTCCACAGAATTAACTTGTAACTTTAATCTCATACTGTGGAACCTTCCAGACAAAGCACTGACATCTCTATGGAGACAAGCAGGTCGTGAACACTCCAATATAAAAGTAAAGAAGTGCTCCGTTAACTTAAACTCTAAAGTGATCTGAGTGCACACTTGTCCTGTCTCACACATGTACATGCTAACAGTCATGGCTGCGTGGAGCTCCCAGATGCTGTCAGTGAGGCAGACTGATTCATTCAGATGACATGGTAATGGTAATGTGCCAATGGACTGGCACAAACAAGCAGCATCTTGTTCCAAAACCATAATTAACACTCTGCTCTCAGCGCACATCCAGTGTTGGAGGACAACTGTTTAGTTTATAGCAAAACAGAAACAATAACTGAAGAATCTGGTTATCCTGTAACACCAACTCCAACTTCCACAATGGTTAAAACCTTCTTAAACCTTCCCATTTCAGCTTTACAGTATGCCGGAGACATTTTGGAGTCTGTAGATTATTATATGAGTAGCTTTGTTGAACAGATCTTAGTAGAATTGTTTGGTAGTGTAAAGTGTCGTGGAACATTCAACCACAAACAGCACATCTCATATTTAAAATGCTTTGACACTCAGATGTTCCATTTACAGTGTGGGCATTACATTTTTGTGATACTATAAAGTATTTCATTGCTCTCTCAAAAAGTTTGTCTGACAAGTTTCTTTGTGCCAGTGCCCACCATATTTGGCATTTTCAGTGGCTCAGCTGCAGTACATCTGCCACACAACATGCCGCAACTTACTGAGCTTCTGCCACAATCTGTAACGCCACATACAAACTCAAAACAAAAAACAACTAACTGTTCAATCACTTACAAATACAATCCAGTGGAAATTATGAACTTCTAAGAGTCTGGCAAAAATAGGTTTTAGGAATTATTTATTATAAATGCTGGATTTTGTTATAGTAAATGGGCAATGATCTTATTTTTATACAGCTGTCCCTTACTATAAAGTGAGAAATGTGAGAAAATATTAGTGCCTAGCTGAGAAACATGTATAACGTGTGTGGTGAGGGGTTTTACAGACTTAAAACATTTAATAATTGTAAAAAATAAAGCTGACTACTTTACGAATTTCGCCTATTGTGGGTTATTTTTAGAACGTAACTCCCACAATAAACCAGGGACCACTGTATAGCACTTTTCCACCTTTAAGGCACTTTACCTCAAGAAACCACCACCCATTCACGCAAACATTCATACACCAGCCTACACAAACACTCAGGGCGAGGTGGGTTACGTGTCTTGCCTGAGGACACAACAATAGCATTCATCTGTGGGAGCTGGAATTGCACCACCAACGTATGGGTCAGATCAGTTGACAAATGCTCTACCAGCTGAGCTACCGTCACCCCACTGTCATTTCACACTTCCCCCAAAATGCCAGGTTAGTGGATATGACCGCTCAACCAATGATGTTTATGTCAAGCGTGGGATTTGAACCGCCAACCTTTGGATCAGTGGACAAACTGAGCTACCATCGCCCCACTTGACTGCCTTGACTCAGGGTAGATCATAAGCTGTCATTTCATATACTTAACTCAATTCTCCCAAAATGCCAGGTCAGCGGAGATGAACGCTCAACCCAATGACGTTGAGGATTCGAACCACCAACGCTCTACCTATGAGCTCCAGTCGCCCCATTGTTATGCCTTGACTCAGCTCATACTTAACTCAATTCGCCCAAAATGCCAGGTCAGTGGATATGAACGCTCAATCAATGATGTTTTATGTCAAACGCGGGATTTGAACCACAAACCTTCAGCTCAGTGGACAAACGCTCCACCAACTGAGCTTCGCCCCACTGTTATGCCTTGACTCAGGGCAGATCATAAGCTGTCATTTCACATGTTTAACTTAATTCCCCCAAAATGCCACTTCCGCAAACACCTTGAGCTGTAGATATGTTGCTGTTCTGTGATAAGCTCTAAAATAGTCAACTAGACACTCAGCTGATAGTTTTAATGGCTGCTTATGGAGGCTTACAAGCTCATTTTGCCCAAATAGGAGCTCACCCAAACACCGCACGCTTTTGTCCTGGAGTTGACAGTTCTTGAATCATATACTCATCTTGCTATGGCGGCGCAATTGTATGCTTTCCCAGCACAATTACCAAGCCATGACAGGCTATTTCGCCTTTGTCTAACTCCTCACTTACCATTCCAAATGTATCCATTACTATGCAGATTGGTCCATTATAGCCAGCAGCAGGACACTTATTTTCAAGTAAGATGTTTTTTTCTTTGTTTAGTTTTTTTGTACCATGGGCAGCCGTGAAACTTTTGATCAAGAATGTGACACAAACCCAATGCAATTTTATTTCAATTACTGCGCAAAAGCCAGTCCTAATTCTGCTCCTTTTATGAGATTTGCAAAATAATGTGACTTTGCAAGACCTTGGTAAGTATGAGCGCTAACTGACCTCTGCGTTGTCTTTCAAGCTAGCAGCAGGTCTGACAAATGGCCCATTCGTAAGTCTTCACATGTGGTCGCTACAGCACAGTGAACATTTAACTCTTATTTTCGCCAACACCTCAGAGTATTGGTGTCCCCATACCCCAGGCATTGTCCCCAATCTCTGCGCTGACAGAGCTGCCAAAGCACGGCCGCTCTTGATCCCCCAGGCCCGACAAGCCAATCCATCACCCCTGCAGATTAACTTGACTACGTTTGTCACCGGCACCCGCCCTTCTATCAAGGGGACCTGAAATAGATATGCTAAAACATTTAACTGTCCACACCAGATTAAGACGCTAGGTAATAGGCCATTACACTTGCTTTCACCTTCTAGATATCATATTTAAATGATCACTGTATTATCCAAGGTGCATCATTTGCCTTGATTTAAAATTCACTTAATGTTGAAGGAGGTAGCAGTTTTCCACTCAACGTATACTTAATTTTATGGGGAAAAAAAGATTAGCCAGGTTGAATTTGTTCATAACTCAAACCAAAAATTAAGGCATCCAACCAAAATCTAAGAATGTACCAAAAAATACCATTGGAAAGTAAAAGTAGAAACTACGCACACATTATCTTTGTAATTAGGCCTGTCACGATGATTAATATATCAACTTATCATTCAATACATAACAGATGGAACAAAACCATTTGGTCGTCAATATTTATCGTGGGGACTTTTTCTTTGCCCGACTGGAAACATTTGGTCAACTTTCTGTACCATGATGAGTTTTGAGCAGTAGATGGTCGAATTATTAATGTATAGACACAAACTGACTACTCAAGTGTTTTATTGCAGTTCATGTATTTTAGCAATATTGTGCATTTAGAATATTTTTTTGTGGGGATAATCCTGCTTAATGGTTTGGTTTCAGTATTATCGTTAATCATCAATATTTACTTCAGCAATATATCACACTTCAAAATGCGTATTCTGGGGAAAATGCTGGGGTCCTGAATTCACACGCTGGTGCCATGAGCCAATGAGCAGGTCAGGTCTGCAGTACTAACCAGATTAAGCCCAGTCTTTATAGCCCTTTATGAGCAGTAGACATTTTCATTTCATGTATGTATTTTTTATCTTTATTTTATTTAAACAAGGAGAGCTCACGGAGAGAACCAGGACTAATTATGAGCGACCAGTTAAAATATAGAATGATACAAACAAAAACAAAATAAATGACTACAGAGGTCCATTTAAAACATTAAAAGCAGTGGCAAGTGTGATTATAAACGTTTATCACCAGATTATTAAAGTGCATTAGTGATACCTTATTTTCCAGAGTATAAGTTGCACTGGAGTATAAGTCGCACCCAGCCAAAAAACTGCGTATTACATAAACATATACGTCACATATAAATCGCAGGTGAGTATAAGTAGCACCCCCAGCCAAACTATGAAAAAAAGTGTGACTTATTGTCCGGGAAATACAGTTTTGCATGTCCTTGAAATGTATTCCATTGTCGGGAAGCAAAATAACCAAAAGCATTTTTCCAGTTTCAGTTCCAGTCCAGACTGTATTAAAAGTTCCCATATCAAAGTTCAACAAACAAGTGAGATATTTTGGCAGTCTATTAAGTAGTCTCGATAAATACATTTTATATAGTGTTGTTCTCTTCTGACAGATAACAATGTCCAATCTACTTTTTCATAGAATGTACAGTGATGGGTTTAAATTCATCACCTGTTATGAAACAAAGGGCTGAATGAAAGAGTGGATCTGAAGGTTCCAAAGTAGAGGCTGAAGTCTGTAGATTATATCTCTATAATCTTGTACATAGGGGAGTTCTGAGTGCTGTCCTCGTCTCGTCTTGTCTCCTGCTCTGTGCACACGTCAGTAAAGTCTGAATTTTACATATGTACACGGTGCGTCCATGTACCGTGGATGGAGTGACAGATGTGGATTTATTAGCACAGTGGCTTACAACTCCTTCACAGTCGCAGCATATTAAAACAGGATATTTTCAGCATATATCTTCACCACACATCACTGGTGTTGCATTATCTCATGTCTGACCAACCAGTGCACCGGCCGACCAGGAAAAACTGCTGCTGCATCCCATGGACAGTCTACTCCTTATTCATATTGTAATAATGTGATATTTTGTGTTTAGTTCAGAGTTAACACCTTTTGTTGTTCTTGTAACTATTATTTTCTGTTGTTAATGTAACTGTTTTTGTATGTGACTCTTGGTTTCTATGCTCAAAAGTTAATGTGAAGGTTACTGGTCTGTGTTTGGAGACTGGCATTGAAAAACTATCACCCATCTCTCTGTAACTGCTGCTGTCTGACTTGTCATTTTGGTCTTAAAATGTTTGTAATAATCCACGCTGCATTTTAATCTGGGGTATCTTGTTCGCAAATCAATATATGAACATAATAAAGGACCAATGGGGCACACCTTCTTTCCCAGAGCCTGCTCCTGTTAGCGTTAGCGTTAGCTACTGGTTCGACTGACAACATTTGCAAAGCGCCCGCCACCTGCTAAACCAGCCATGCGGGTGGGAAGGAGCATTACCTTCAACAGCCTCGCTCTGACTTGACAATGATACTCACGGTCAGAATTCCAAATGTGGAACTCGGCTCCAAATTCACCCCATAACTGCTCCAGCCTCGATGAGCTTCATTTGACTGGAGCCGAATGCTCTGGGTGACATCACACTCCCTATATGTGTGATCCCTCAGTCGTCCAGGTCTGATCCAGAGCAAAAGATGAAGTTAAATCTGTCAACTGGACAAATCGTTGTGGGAGTGAAGACGTTTCGCTGCTCACTTCTGATCAGAATGCTGGTGGTCACTGCCTTATATCTATCTGACACACTCCCTAGTCCTTTATACAGTCTATGATTACGACCTACAGTAGTACTTGTTTTCAGAAAATAAACACACCAGAAGAAAATTGCTGTGTTTTCTTACACCAGAACGCTACAATACAATAATCTCTATGGGACTGTATGGCGTTTACATGGTAAAATAACCATGATTAAAGTACAGTCCGAGTAAAAAAAAAATCAGGACCTTCTTTACTTAAGAAAACTTTGTATATGATTGCTCTTTATGCTGAGATTTGGGCAAACATAGATCCATTATCAGTTATTTTCTATGCCTCCTTGTGACCACCTGCTATTTTTATTTGATCAATAGCTTGAATCAGATTTTTTTTTACCTACCTTTTAGCCCATGTAGACACACAACAAACCTGCTTTCTGCTCCTTAATGAGACTAACATATAAAAAGACCAGTGATTTGAATAACAGTGTCCATCTGTGTGAGTCACCCGGGTGCTATTAATGGCCACATAAAAATGAACAGCACTCATAAAGCTGTTATTAATTGGAGCTGCCACCTAATCAGAGAGGCTATGCTTCAAGCCTGTCACTGCCTCTAACTTAAAAGTCATCCCAGTCCATCATATCAATAATGTAAAAAAAGGATGTAACACTGTCTAAGCACTATGAGAGACAATGGATTGCATATGAAAGAGAATATGACAGGTTAGACTTAATTTTATAAAAAAAAAAAAAAAAAAAAAAAGAAAATCATGAATTCTTTTTAAGATTTTCCTAAAAAATCTTACCACACTTTTCCAAATTTTTACATTTTGGTGAAGTTTATAATTTACTTACAGTTGGACATGGGCGAATGGAGTTTAAAAACACAGTGGAGCACTTCCTGTGTTACCATATACGATCACAAGGTGGCACACATTGTTTTTCAGTCTGAAAAAAGAACTAAATGTGACGTGTTTGCATGTTAAATGTGTGAATGACACAAAACACTACTCCAGATGTGTTTGTGATGAGGAAACGACATTATATCAGATCAGAAAATAGCATAATATGGACCATTTAGGCTCAGATAGACTGGTACGGTTAACTTTAAACAATGGAAATACTTTCAGACTGTGTCAATCTGCTCCAAAGCAAAGCTAGGGAAACAATACTTTTTTTTTTCTCCCAAAAGTGCTATTCTTACAATATACTTGACAGGGTGAAAAGGGTTCAGACACAGGTCCCTTCAGCTACAGTGAAAATACTTTGATACCCTGGCAATATTTTGTAGGAGGCGTTAATGCTGCCCGAGGTCCACTCATTTCTGCTTGGCATAAGCTGTCTGCTCTGCTCATGTGTAAGGGACATTTGACAAGATTATCGCTCCATTGGGTTTACATCATGGGCACTCCTCCAAGCATTTCAGTCCATTTTTCTCCATATACTAAATCAATGGCACTCGCTAAAGTTGGCTTCTTCCGCCATAGAACTTCCTAAGCACACACTTTCGATTCTGGCCTCTTGGGGGTTTGAAAAGTAGCTTAATCTTTTAAACCTTTTCTTGTCCACAAAGCAGAGTGTCTACATGGTCCTGGTATTTTTATTTTCCGTCCTTAAATCAAGATATGAAGATTAATTTACGATTTTTAATTGCTGGCTTTGGTTGCTCGAATTTCCAAATATGGCAACTCGACTCCAAATTCGCCCCTCCATAACTGCTCTAGCCTCGATGAGCTTCATTTGACTGCTGCTCAACGCTCTTTATATTTTCCGTCCTTAAATCAAGATATGGTGGGCTTAAGACATAAAAAGTGCGATTAATCACATTTGAATCGAGATTAATCGGTCAGTCTTGTCTTGTCAAATGATGCTTGGGTCCATTTTTCTCCATATACTAAATCAATGGCACTCGCTAAAGTTGGCGTCTTCCTCCATAGAACTTCCTCAGCACACACTTTCGACTCTGGCCTCATGGGGGTTGAAGTAGCTTAATCCCTTTCTTGTCCACAAAGCAGAGTGTCTTTTGACTTTACCACACTGAGAAAGGAAATTGAGCCTTGGATGTGTTGCATACCTCTGGGGATTACTTTGCTCTTTCGGATTTCAAGTTATTTATTTAAAGTATTTTTCAAAACTGGTGAATGAACGAAGATCATCGTTTTTGTGTTTGCCACTTTCAAATTATATAATGCATCAAGGTTATGTGTGTTTATACAGTTTGTTTGTTTGCATAATTACAGTTTGTCATTAAGGTTGATAATAATTTGCTCTGTAACAAATTATGCCATCCTCGTTTAAAGCCCCAGTATGTAACTTTTTGACCAAAATTATACTAAAATAAAATGTTTTTTTTTTTTCAGTATGGATGTGTTTATTGCACTGGAATTTTTTTTACAAACATGTGTCCTTCCTGCGGGTTTGGATCTCCACAAACCGACTCTTATTTGGCTTAGAGAAAGGTCACCTCCTTGTTTCCATGGTAATCTTAGTCCTTTTAGTTATATATTCCACAGTATGGCATAAAATGTATCTCCCTTCAGAAATGTCCTGAAGTACAGATATCTGTACTTTCCCGTAGGTAAATTTTACAATGGGTACTTTTTAATTTTACTTCAACTATATTTGAGAAAAGTATCTGTACTTTCTACTCCCACTGTGTTTTGAGCAGGACTGAAACAGTAAAAAGTACTTTTCATATGATTTGAGGGTTATTTTTACCATGTTCGTGGTAACATCCTGACTAAAGCTTTTGAGTTCAAGCTTCAACATTCAAGCAAACTAAAATAAATACACACATTTCATAAGAAAAATGTATGTATGTTTGTATTGTATTGTTCATATAATGACCAAAATCTGTACCACTTTTTAATCAGTATCACTACATTTAACACTAACAAAGGAACAACACTTGTGTGAAATACTTTTACTTTTTTACCTTTAAAGTACTTTTTTTAAAAGGGTACTTCAAATTTTTACTCTAGACTTTTTCACATGATACTTTACTTGAGTAACATTTTAGTTCCGTATCTGATTTCTACTTAAGAAGCAAAACCGAGTACTCACTACTGCCATCGCTTAAATCACTGTAATGTTTTGCCATTTATATATATACATTTTTGGACTATTGTTTCGCTTTCATTGTTTCCTTCTGTGTAAAACGATCATATTTGTCATTCGGTGCGTGGGGTTGTGTCTAATATCCATACTTGTCTGTGCAGAGTTGCTTGTTTAACCACACCTGGAGCTGGACTCTGCATCAGTGTGTCTACGTGGGTGTGATGCATGCATGAGCTGATCAGAGCGGTCTCTTCTTTCCGCACCTCTGCTCTGGGTATTAACCTTGACGCGGCGATGTGGGCGTTGATTGGTGGTTTGTCTACATATTTTGTCATTCTTTATTCATAGTAAACGCTGGTGTAGTGTTTTAGTCTGTGACCCTGAAAACTGCTTGGGTCACTGGTGATGGTGTGATGTAAGTAATATTCCTCAGGTAGAAATTCCCATGCACAGTTCACTGACAGGTGGTAATTTCCTAGGCTCCAGATTGCGTACATGACTTAGAGGGTCCCCTTCTGGTTAAAATCAATGAAACAGCTCCCCTTAGTGTGATCAGAACATTGTTGGAGATGCGCAATGTCCAGTGGCAGGTGGTTTCTCCAGAAGCTCACGATGCTTCTGTAGTAGCTTCAGTGTATGTGGGTATGTCATTCCCATTTTATTTTGTGTCTGTGTTAACCATAGACTGTATACAGTTGTCCCTCCCTATATCGCAGTTCATCTTTAGCGGTTTTGCAGATTTTTTTTGGTGTAATTTATGCATGCTTTTTAAAGGTATGTATGCATTGTGTTCTGCGTCCTGATGGCTAAAAGGACTGTGGACCATTGTGTTATGCGTCCTGATTGGCTAAAGGACTGTGGACCATTGTGTTCTGCGTCCTGATTGGCTAAAGGACTGTGGACCATTGTGTGTCTGCGTCCTGATTGGCTAAAAAGGACTGTGGACCATTGTGTTCTGCGTTCTGATTGGCTAAAGGACCTGTGGACCATTGTGTTCTGCGTCTGATTGGCTAAAGTGGACTGTGGACCATTGTGTTCTGCGTCTGATTGGCTAAGGACTGTGGACCATTGTGTTCTGCATCCTGATTGGCTAAAGGACGGTAGACATCATTTTTATTACCGTATTTTCACGATTCAACGGCGCGGGTAAAGTTGCGAACATCATGGGAGCGATGGATGACAGACGGCGAACACAGTTTTACAAAGACCTGGGAGGGGCAGCGCCGGGCGTGTAACGAGTTAGCTTTTGTATGTGTTAAATGCAGAATAAGCACCCATAAACTGAAACTGGCTTTATAATCTGGTGCGCCCTATGGTCGTGAAAATACAGTACATATAGGAAAAATATTTATATTTTTCTTACTCAAATACATTTTGGGCCTGAAAACAGGTCTTGATCTTTGATTTTCATTCTATAATACTGGACCTTATTTTTTTTAAATCTACGAAGGTTTGAACTTTGAGAGAGTTTAAACAAGAGAGAAATGTGAAGGAAAATGTTAATGCCTGTGTGAGAAAAGAGTAGTTAAAAGTGTGTGGGAGAGGGGTTTTACAGCTTAAAAAACATATATAATAATTGTAAAAAATAAAGCTGAATACTTTGCTGAGTTCGCCTATTGCGGGTTACTTTTAGAGTGTAACCACTGTATATAAATGGACATAGCTAACCTACTAGCCACGCTTTCCACAAATATGAAGCGGAGTATGGGTCCATCGACTCTGGCTCAATTTCACTTTCTACAGAAAAACTGTGTCCCCCCACTCCGTAACTCCCGCTGTCAGACTCCTCATTTTGGTCTTCAAATGTTCGTATTAACACGCTCTACATGATCTATTGCTACGCTATTGTGTCCGTAAATAAAAAAGATGTGAACATTAATAACAGAACGACGAGGCGCCTTCTTTCCTTGAGATACTCCCGCTAGTGTTAGTAACTGGTTTGATTGACAGCGTTGCTAATCACCCACTCTCCTGCTAAACCAGCGGTGCAGGTGGAAATGATGTATCCTCAACAGCTTCGCTCTCGGATGGCTCTTTGGTTGCTATGATACTCACTCCAAATTTGTTCCTATAACTGCTGTGGTCGAGTGACCTCATTTGACTGGAGCCGAACGCTATGGGTCATGTCACGCTCTTTTCTGGTGTGGCTGATGTCTTTTATCCTGTGTAAAGCACTTTGAATTACTTGCTAATACAAATAAAACCTGCTTTGCCTCCTTTAGTTCACTTCTTATATGGTCTATGTCCGAAAAAAAAAAGTGGGGCTGGGCAATTAATCACATTTGAATCGAGACTGTCATGTCTTTGGTCAGTGATGCTTGGGTGATTTTAATCGCAATGTTCTTCAGTCGTTACTGTGGTTTGGACAGAGTCCAGGACTTGGTTGGCGGTTGCCCCCTGAATAAAGGAAGAGAAGAAAAGTTAAAAAATGTTATGCAAATTTGTGATTATGAAATGAATGCTAAGTGGGGTATTCCATGTACTTTGTTGCCTGGCATTGCAAACTCCATTTTTTATGATTACTTTAGTAATTTGCTGTTTTATTCTGCAGAAGAGTAAAAACCGTCTTGTCATTTTTTCTCCACCCACAGCCATCATTTACCCTACATTTCGTTGCCAGCACATTCATATCTTCCTTGTATCTCTGTGCTAAAAAGATAAAGTGCAGGGAAGTGAAGAGAAGAGCTGCGACAGATGAGGAGAAGAAGACCTCTATATCGGAGGGTCAGGGACAAAAGTATGATTATAGAGCCGGCAAATGCATTTCATATACTCACAGCTGTCTAGGCTGTACATTATGGAAATGAGTTTTCATTATCTGATCTAATGTAAAAATTAATTCTGGGATTTGGAGTTTATTTTTGATTACAGATTTACAATTAAAAATATTCTATATGAAACTCCACAATCTACAAATTCAGGTTGTATGAATGTGTTAGTTATATGTGAATATCGTGTACGCCCATCGTTAAAGACTTAAAGGTCCTGTATTTTGCCAAAATGGGTTCTTGTGAGTTAAGCCATGCTCAAAATACTCTGTCCACCTTGTGATGTCATGTAGTGGTAAAATTTAAGGTTGAACAGCTCATTTCACCTTTTGTTCAGTAGAGATTGGCCAATTCAGCCTGAAATCATCAAAAATCATTCTTCTAGAGAAGATGTATGAGGAGTTTAAAACACAATGAATGAAGCACCTGTATTACCACATGATGAGGTCACAAGGTGGCAGCAGAGCATTTTCTGTTTGAGAGGAGAGAAAGAAGAAATCAAAATGTGCAGTCAATGTGCGCGGGTTTATGTGGTTAAACAAGTATGAGTGAAACAAACCTCACATCTATGAGGTATGTTTTTTCAAGGAAACAAACATATATAACCATAGCAAAAGTAGTGTAATAGTGGGCTTTTAAAGTTTGTAAATTGCAACACACAGATTTCAAATTTGATTTCAAAAAGGAAACTTTTTTCACTGCATATATGTATACTTACTATTATACTGTGATGGGACTCTAAAATCGGGCTGAAAATCGGGCCTAAAAACTATTACTCCTTATTCAGTTTTTGATCGAGCAGAGCACGGAGTGTGAGGTCACCGTGAATGTGTCCCCATATTTTAAATGTCACACTTTGTCCCTCCTGATCAGAGTCTGTCAGTATTATTCAGCGATCTGCGGGTGGAGAGTAAACAGGCAAGAAATGATTTCAGGACATGGTGATTAGCCTGGAGGGGGAGGGTAATGAAAATGGAGAACCTGCCTGAGAGAGCACTCGCTTTATTAGTCCATTACACGTAACAGGAACTGGAGGTCTGGAAGACCTCCAACAACCACCAAACATCATGGTTCTGCACCAATTATCCTGCACTTTTATTTTTCATTCAAAATCACATTAATGCCCTATTTTTGTATAAGGGAGCTTCTTAATCAAACTGGCGTCGTGAAGCAGGGGGCAGTCGAATCATGCTCTTGACATAAAACTAATGTTTGTAAAAAGAACATCAGTACAAATATGTCAAAACTGGACAAAAAAGTCGTAGAAATGAGCCGCTTCGTCAGTTCTGGTGAGTGACACTGCCACTGCCCCAGGGTCCAAGCAGTAATCTGACCAGAACTGAAGAACTTGGAATGCGCAGGACAGTCTAAACGTCTTCACTCCTACAACCTTTTGTCCAGTTGACCGATTTGAATTTTTCTTTGACTATGGATCATACCTGGACGATGAGGGATTACACAAAACATCGACCGGTTTCCAGAGCAGGCTGCTGATCCAGTGACCACACAGGTTGGCGATGCGATTCAAGCTATCCATAGACGAATGCTGACGTTGGGTCCTTGGGCAAGATACGTAACCCACCCACCCCCTGTGTTCTTCTGTACTCTGGGTGTTTGAACCATGTGTTGTGAAATGTGTGAGTGGTTCCGTGATGTAAAGCGTTTGAGTGTCTTGAAGGTGGGAAAAGGCTGTATAAAAATCCTGCACCATGGACCACAGCGATTACATTAGGTGTGGTTTGCAAAGACGACATTATATCATCAAAAAAGTGACAAGAAAGATATGTAGAAAAACAAGAAAAAGTTATCATCATGGTTGGTTTGGTCAAAATATGGTCTGTTTTTTTTAGAGGATAAATGACAATGTGATCAGGTTAATAATGATATAGGTCAGATGCTATCACCACTGATTAGACTCGTGGTTGTGGACTTTCCATTACTGTAACGCCGCAACCCCATTGTTGCTTCATGTAGAAAATCAAATGGTGTCTCTAAGCAGAGGCATGGGGCTCTTGAAATATGGTTACTTGTCATTACGGTAATGTGCTTACGTCGTTCTCGAAAACTCCAATCAGAGCGACGGTGCCGCTGCAATTCTTCCCAGTCAGTTTATTTGATGCCTCAAAGGAAAAATAAAGGATGGATGTTGTAAAATAGAGGCAAAAATGTACAAGATGAATACTTCCTTTAACGTGATTTTATGGCAACAAAAGAATAAAAGGATAGAGGAGCTGTACTAGTTCTATCAATGGCTCAGTCTTTAAAGTGCTAGTATTTTAAAGCGTGAGGTAGAACTGAACGGTCCCAAGGGACAGTTTTGTCCTCTGTATGTGACCATCCTTTAATAACCACAGCCGCAACGGAGGACAGGGCATAGAATAGCCTGGGAACCCTCTCAGAGGGCAACAGGATGTGTGGTGGAGGCGTACTTTCTGGGGAATTCACCTCCACATTTCTGGACCTTAAAAAAAAAAAATCATCTTTTTGTGAAGCTTTAAATCAACACTTCATTGCAGAATTGTTAGCTAACAGTATCTTATGCATGTTGGAAAACTGATCCCAAAAAGTTACGCTAGATGAATTTATAAAACACAAAGAAGTAGCTGATGAAGTACTCAGTTTTGTTTGTTTTTGAAAATAAAAGTACAGATACAGAGGCAAAAAGCTGCTCCAGTTAACAGGTGTCGACATGAAAAAATGGTTCTTTTTATAATACAACTGATCTCTTTTATTGAAAAAAAAAAAAAGTAAGACTTTTGGTATTTTCGTTGGAGCTCAATGTCGAAACTGACGCTCAAAATACTAACCCAGTCCTGTCAAAGTCAGGCCAGGCCGATGGGTCAAATTTGGCCGTTGGTCTGATCTCGCGGCCACCATCAATTAAAGCGAACCTGTATGAGCCGCAATGAACCACCACACCGGACGCCATGCCAGTACAGCACAAGCACCACTAATTACTACGAATTCCCAGATATGCTTGGAAACCGCGCCGCTGTTGTTGAAGTTTTTCAATAAATATTTAGTTTGGCCCTGCAACTTAGTCCTAGCTTTTTTATTTGACCACGGTGAATTTTGAGTGTGACATCCCTGATCTAAAACCCCTCAATCTGTAAAAAATACTTTTTACTTTGCAGTCCAGTTAAAGAAGGTCGTGGAATCAAAAAGCACAAATCCTGCTCTCAAATGATGTTGAAGAAAAGTAAAAAGTATTCATGTATAAAAAGTACAGAACACAGGATTGTTCTTCTTCACCTTCCTACCACCACAGCCACAGGAGATAACACAAAAGAGATAGAGATTTTTCATGGATAAAAAATAAAATCCAAAACTTCCCTGCTGTCAGATATATTTTCTGATAGTTATGAAACACATAGCCAACAAGACTCGAACGATCTGCCAGGCCCCGCTCTCACGGTTCACATAAGAGGTATGTAACCCACTATATGGAGTTTCTGGGAGCGGAGTCGTTGTCGATGAAGAGTGGGGGAGCGCTCTTGACTTTCATGGCCTTCACTCTGGGCGATTAAGAAGTTCATTAGAGAGCCAAGACAAGGCGGCAATTGCGCCAGAGGGCAAAGGTCAGAGCAAGAAGAATAGAGAAACCAAGCGTAGCGGTGCATCCCGGTGTTGCGAGGGCCCGGGTGGAGGGCGGGGGGGTCCAGGGGGCGGGATGGAAAACAGCAGCAGTGTGGAATTGTACCACTCGAGGAGGGCAACAGACAAGGGCAGGAAGCCACAGGGGGGTATGATTGTTTTTGAATGGATTTTGGGTGGGAAATGCAGTATTTACTGTGTAAGTATTGATCTTATGTGACAGGTGTTAGTGCCAAAGTAATTTATAGCAGGAGGACTATTAAAGTGCTGTACCTTTTTTTTTTAAAATTGGGTTTCCCACAAAGAGTGCATTAAAAGTTTGACCACAGTCAGACGGTTCGCTGCCTTCTGCCAACTAACTCTAGAACAGGTATTATTAGTATGATAATGAGAAACATACATATTTATTCTGGTCAACCAGGAAGGAACGGGTCGAAGAAGGGTATGATTGGCCTGCGCTGAAGTGTCAGCTCAAATTCCTTCAGAATTTTAAGGGCTGCGCTGAAATTTAATGAGTGATGGAACAAAGTACTGA
>JAIEZT010000521.1:0-44786 GCA_019594935.1 Periophthalmus modestus | reverse complement strand
CGCTTCTTGGCAACATGAACACCTGGGATCTGTCTAGACTCAAGAGGCGTTCTGAAAATAGCCACACATATAATTCTAAGAATATGCACATTGTACCTAAACAATTACCAATTCAGTAAAAGAATTCATCCACACTGTTAAAGAAGTGGATTAGTTAGTGTGACGTCACCCACAGTGTTTCAGTCTTCCAGCCTCATGAAGACTCATCGGTTCTGGCAGGTACAAGGACGAGCCGGATCCGAGTCCCTTAGGATTCTGACCACAGTGTCTAGCACCCCCGAGCCAATCGATCCCGGCTGTTGAAGGTAACGCCCCTTCTCGCCCCCATCTCTGCTATTAGCGGGGAGGGGGCCGCTTAGCAACTTTTCAATCAAACCTGTTGCTCCGCGAGTGGGAGCGACCTTCGGGGAAAGAAGAATTGATGGTTGAATACGAACATTTAGACCAAATAGGAGTCTGCCAGCAGCCGTTTGCGAGAGAGAGGGACATCATTCTGTCAAAGAAAGTGAGATTGGAGCCAGAGTTGATTGGAGTCAGAAGTGCGCCGCATGATCAGTACTCCTGTTGGAGCACCATGGTACGTCTAGCTAGGCCCTCCGCTATGTCACATTTATATACAGTCTATGCGGTCATAATGTGAGGGGGCATCTGTCCCCGGTCAGCCACTGTGTGTCTGTATAATGCTGCAGGTCCTTATTAAAAAGGTCCATTAGTCTTTATTGAATTGGTAGAATCTGCCTCCACTCACAGCATTTTTCCAAGTAATCATAAAATGTATTGTCCTCAGCTGGCTCCTTTGTAACGCGCTTTGCTCCTGTCGTGTCTAATGCACACTGGCTGCTCTGTGGGGCTCCGCTCTATCCCAACCCGGGACAGGTCGGCGCAGTCCCTTATTCCTCTATTAACACAGACGTGCACTCCTTCCTCTGAAAAGACTGTTTGTTCGGATCCAAATTTTTATAAATGAGATTTGTGATAAAAAACCCTATTAGATTTTCTGCATGGATTACACGAACATGGGAACTGTGGGAGGCGCATGTTTTCAATCTATCTTCTGAGAAACAAGCTCCTCAATCGTAGTGTCGTTTTGATTTCCCACGACATGAGCCCAGATGCAACCGCTCTGCACCCGGCTCACTGTTGTTCAGTATGTTTGCAAACACGTCCAACAAACCAGCCATCACACTCGAGTAGAATTACCTCCACTCTCTAAATCACGGCATGGTCATGTGACGAGCAGCGAGTCCAAATCAATATAAGAAATGACATTAGTGCAGACGGGCTGACCAGGGGGGGGGGGGGGGGGGGGGGGGGGGGGGGGTTCGTCTCTTTTACAACTGAGAACATTATTACAAAGGCAGTTGATCAGATGTCTTACTCTGACTCGTTCTGTTGTTTCTCAGTGGTTTCCAAAGTGTTTGACCTGATTTAATCCACCTCTACATGAGCTCCATTAGTGGCACCAAGCTCATCGAGACGGGACTGGATTTATTGCCATGTAGCTGTAGCTGAGCCTCATGATTCGTCTCATCTGTATCCTTTTGCTTTAGTTCCGTAATGTCTCATAACTTTGTTCGATACTCGACTCTTAAACTCAGCCCCACAGAGAGAGGAAGCTCACGAACATGCAGACCCCAGTGTGATTACAAACATTTATACCACTGAGAACCACGGAGCAAATCTGATTTCCATATCTGTTTGTTTTTATGATTAGATTTGAGCTGTAGAAGGTTGAATAAAAAACCTTTATGACTCATTATAGATGCAAACTAATTACTTAAGTGTATCGTTCTGCTGTTTATTTATGTCAGCTCAGTTTTTTTGGGGTTTTTTTGGGTTATATTTTTTTATATTGCTCATTTAGAATAGTTTTTTTTGGGGATAATATTCTGCTTTATATTTTGGTTTCAGTTTTATCATATATCATCTACACTTATTTCAGCAGTATATCTCACTTCAGAATGTGGTATTGTGACGGGCCCAGCTGATAAGAAAATAATCACAGTTATAAAGAACTCATAAAACGGTATTTTTAGAACGAAGACCGTGGCATTATTAAATCAAAATGTAAAAAATAATAATAATAAATACATTTAGAGCTTCATTAAACAAACTTTATTAATAAATATTCTACATTTAGAAGTGTTCATATAATTAATTTTTCCAGACCAAGATTTAGTTTGTTTTCATCCCTGACAGTTTGGCCTGACTCAAATCATAGCGCCTCAGAGTGGTCACGTGATCCGCTCAGGTTTTGGAGTCTTCTTCAGGGCAGTGTCCCAGGTGTGTGAGAGTGAAAAAGGCCCCTCGTCCTGGTTTTTTAAAGTCCCGTGGGACCGTTTACGTGGTTCTGTTTGTGGTTCTCTGTCCCAGTGATGCCCAAACCTGTTTTAAATCAGCTGATCGGACACAGCAGCATCACGTGACCACTCTGAGCGCTAGTGAGCAGTCCAAACTGTCAGGGATGAAAACAAACTAAACCTTACTCTGGAAAAAGAATCTATTAAAAGAAATAATTTCACTAGAAAGATCATCACAGATTAGTCGCTTACTGACATACACTTAGCCCTCGTGCAGACGCATGTTCACACTGGATTAAAACGCTGCAGCATAGAGAATAAAACACAAACACATTGTAGTAACTCTCTGACTCTCCTACAGTAACAGTCAGATGCATCGTGCCACTCCCATTACACACATTATGAGGTTGAAATCTTTAACGACTGGCATCCATGACCTCACGACCACGGTTTAATAATATTAGCCTCTTCATGTTCAGAAAATATGCACAAAATGGCGAGCGAGAAATGTCAAATGAGCCGTTTGCATGAATAAATCAGGAGTGTGCAGGTGATAGAGCTGCTGGTCCAATAGAGCCGTAGTGAATAATTAAAACTGGACAGAGATGAGACCTCTGCACCTCAACGTGGTTCAGACCCAACAGTAACTACAGGAAACTACACTTTAATTAGCCTTAATAAAACATGAACAAAGACTGAAGTCATGATGAACAAACAGTTTTATTAAGAACGACTCAGGCTTAGTAACTTCTTCATTCAGAGGACAGAGCACAGTTTGTGTAAAGACGTGACTGAGTGAGTGTGACGTCACCCACATCAGCTTCCACATGAAGCTCATCGAGCTGGAGCAGGGACAGGGACGATTTGGAGCCGAGCCCAGTTTTCCATATTTGGAATTCTGACCACAAGTATCATAGCAACCAAAGAGCCAATCAGGAGCCAGGCTGTTGAAGGTAACGCCCCTTCCCGCACCGCACCGCTGGTTTAGCAGAGAGCAGGCGCTTAGCAACGCTGTCAATCAAACCTGTTGCTAATGCTAGCAGTGAGTGACCTCGGGGAAAGAGACCGTTGATTTGGTCTGTTATTAATGTTCAAATCTTGATTCACACCAAATAGTGAAATAAAAACCCCAGGATCATGTGGAGGGTTAATACGAACATTTAAGAGCAAAAATGACGAGTTTGACAGCAGCAGGTACAGAGAGGGACACAGTTTTTCAATAGAAAGTGAATTGGAGCCACAGTCGATGGAGCCAAAAAACGTGCCCATGATCACTTCCTGTTTGGAATGCGATGGCTAGCACGTTAGCTTTGTCCATTTATACAAACAGTTTTTATGGGTTAGAGCTGCTACTGATCCTGATCCATTCTTAATCTGTTTTTTCACTATGAATTTATTTAGTTTTGTTTGTTTTATTCTTTGTTCATAGTTTTTAATTCAGGGTAAATACACTGTAGTTATTATGAACCATCCAACCATGGCACTTTATACTTTACATTTTTTACTTTCAAAATATTCTCCAGAAAATATAGTGAAGTGTTTTTCCAGTGGCACAGACGTGATCAGGTCAGTTTTTTCTCACATGTTTGTAGTGAGATACATTTCACCAAACATTAAAATTAAATATTATTAAACTAAATCTTGAATCAACACGACGATTATTTCCCTCATTTTGTGTCCTGTTAGTACACAGTACATTGGATTTTCTGTTAAATTGCTCTATGATAGATTTTCTTTCTCACTAAATTAGATTTGTGGCTTAATGAATTTAAGAATCAGCTCACACTCATATTTCCTGTTAACATTAGTTAAATATAAAAATGTCATTTGTTGGTGTGCCACAGTCGACACAGTGTTCAGCAGATCTGGGGATGACTTCATCATTTGAACTTTTGAGAGCAGCGAGTTTAAAGGCGTCATCACAACCCGACTCTGCAGATCAGCACACATGAAGAACGAGGCGATAGAGAACAGCGCCCCCTCGTGTACGGGAGGTGCTCTAACAATAACCCGCAACAGGCGAAATCTGCGCAGAAAGTTTTATTTTTTACAATTATTATATATGTTTAGGCAGTTTAAACCCCTCACCACCACTTTATACACTTTTCTCAGACAGGGATTAACATTTCTCACATTTCTCTCTTGTTTAATTGATCGATAGTGACTCGTGTTTCCTCTGACCGTGGCTCCTGGCGCCGCTCTGCTGTCGATCCAACGTTTATGTAGATTTGGCTGAACTCATTCTGTGCTGTGCGGGAGACGGAGGAGATGGATTGATGGTGGTCTACAGTCCCCTGGCCGGTCGGGACGCAGAACACAAAGCACGTTCATACGCTGTAAAAAGTGTGTCGAATTGCACTGGAAGAATCCGTGAAACAGCGAGACCGTGGAAGGTGAACCGCGACGTAACGAGGGACCACTGTACATTCAAATCTCTTTAGAATGACTCCACCATGCTGTCAGACTCGTCATTTTGGTCTTAAATGTTCATATTAACCTGCTCGCCTTAACGACAGGTTTGATTGACAGTGTTGCTAAGGGAAGGGGCGTTACCTTCAACAGCCTCGCTCCGGATTGGCTCTTTGGTTGCTATGATACTCGCAGTCGAAATTCCAAATAAAATGGCCCCTATAACGATGAGCTGCTTTTGGAGCTGAACGATGTCACTCTCATTTAATCCACCTCTTTACACAGTCTATGGTCACACCACAAAAGTCATCCGCACCTGGAAAATTGGAAACTAATCTTTCGTGACAGCACATTATGGACCTAAAGCAGCTTCACACAGTTTCATTAGTGTAATTCTAATTAAAATGGGTCTTGTCTGTTTGTCTCTAAGCCTTATTTCCAGACTCTTAACTCACTCTCTTCTTTTCTGACCTTGGGAGTCGCCTGAATCTCAAAGCACAAACCTGTCGTCTCCTCGAGAGCCGGTGTAATTAAAGTGAGAAGTGAATCAGGGATGTGGAAAGTCGTATGAGAAGTGCCAAGTTCTGAATACGTGATGAGGCAGTTTGGGAGAACGGCAGTGCTCTGAGACGCTGCTCCCTCTGCCCCCTGCTCAAAACACCCGTCACATTCACATATACGCCACTGGTCTGCGTGTTTGCTCAGGGAAACATTTAAAATCATAATCGTTTGGGTCATATTTGAAATCGCAAATCTTTGAAACATTATTGCTCATTGTAAAGCCGTAAATTTAACAAGCACCATGTGATTTTGGACGATATAACAGAGACGTTTAGAGGCTGTTCCATGTTTGTGAGTGAGTGTTGTTGAGTATTTTTAAATATATCTTCAAAAGTTAGCATAAGTCCTTATAGATTATCTGCATACATTTCAGTAATAGTGCTTTGTCATTACCAATCACTGAATCAAAAGTCCTTCCACTCTTCCTTGCATATCTTATTAAAAGTTCACTCACTTCCATTCAAAACCCGCCGATTCTCCAAAGAGCTATTCACAAGTGCAAAAAGTATGTCTTGTTTTTTTAGTTCCTACTTGCAAACTCATTCCTCCATTTGCATAATATTATAGTTTATTCCCTGTAACAGTTCAGGAAATCAATAGTTGGCAGTGAAGGTTCAGGTTTTCGCTCCCATCACCATCGAGTGTTTTATCACGTCTGGATCCAAAACACAAAAACCACAGAGACTCTCCATCGTCTACGGCTTCACACTCTGGAGATTTGCAGTTTAGTGCTGCTCCGAAGCTTAAAGCAAATGAAATGATAGTTATGTCATTAGATCAGATGTGGCCTCATTAATAGTGAAGTTGATGTGACCGCAGTAAGTGCAGCTCGGCAAATCTGAAAATCGCTTAGTCACAAACAGAAAGTGGCGTCTCACGGCAGCAAACGCCACCCACAGGTAAACCTCAAAGAATGAAAAAAGAGATAATACAAGACGGGATCGGGCCATTTTCCCCTTCGCTTGAACCACAGCATTTTATGTGTTTTTGAATAGAAGTTACCAGTGAAGGTCTATTTTATGCCATCGTTGTTATTAAAGATACATTACTTTCCTGGAGGAGAAAGTACATCACCTGCTCGTCTCCATGAAGATGTTATTATGTCATTACTTTGCCTGGAATAATCCAAAATATTGCATTAAATCTGTTTATCTCCATGGAGACAGGCGCCCTGGTGACGCCCTGCTGGTCGTCTCACAGCAGCAATAAAAAACACGATGCTGTACTGTGGAACATTATAATCAAGTGATGTTATTTCCGTGGGACGTGCATGTCATAGGTGTTTGGTGTACACCCTGCTCTGGAAAGGTTACATAGTGCACCTTTTTTTGAAACACTGTGTTTTCAGTGAAACGTTTTGCCTCTCATTATGATCTTAAACTGTGATTCTAGTTGAAAAATATCAGCACTGCTCAGAGATGTTGCCAGATATAGTTCGTTTTTCTCTTGTTTTGGTTTAATCCTTAAAACACGTGCATTTGTTTCCTGTGTAACTCGGTTGACGTGTTATTGGGCCAACTAGACGAGAAGAGACACTTTAACCCCAGGCCAAAACTGGCACCTTCTGCTACTTTTTTTTCCACTTTGATTTATGTCACTTCCTTTTTATGGCGTACAGTTTCTGCCTGAGCTCTCAGCAGCAGCAACAGTGAGAGGAGCAGAGGAGAGGAGGAGAGAGAGGAGGAGAGATGGAGAGAAAGACAGAAAGAGAGCGAGAGGGAGAGAGAGGAAGACTGCAGACACACCCATCCCCACTGCAGGTCAGCATCCTCACTCTGCATCAGCAACAGCGCACATCAACACCACCACCAAACCACTACTGAACCCTGCTGCCCGAAAGGAGAACTGCGACAGACCAAATTCAAAACACACTAAGAAATAAATAAATAAACAGAGACAAAAATCTTGCCCACCGGGTCCTGAAGAAGCCGCGTGCCAGTTCGGGAACGCTATGTGGAAGCAGTCACACATGATGGAAGCTCGGGTTTGGTCCCAGCATCGGCCGGAAAGGTGAGAAAAGGATGGAGGAAAGGAGGAGAGGGTGGAGGAGGCACAGAGGCGTAGTGTTGTCCTTCGTCCTCACTTCAGTTCAAGAAACACAAATGGACGAGACCAGACCGACGCCGGACATCCACCAACTGAAGAAAAGTCCCAGTAAACATGGACCTACAGCAGTGCACGCTAACTTAATAATGGGAGGAGCTGCACCCATCTCCCTCCACCCTCTTCACCCTTCACTCTCCGTCCCGCATCGAGATAAGGACACTGCCCACTCCTCCTCCTCCTCCTCTTCTTCCCCTCCTCCGTCGAAGAGCATTGATCTGGCCTAATCGGACACAAGGACAATCACGCTGTCAGAGAAGAGAGAAGAAGAAGAAGGGAGGGTGGAGTAAACACGAGTGTAGACAGGGACAGCCAGGCACATAATTCAATTTGGAGCTGTGTACACACAGTTAAAACGCCTCATTGTGGAGCGCAGAGTGCAGATGATGCAGAGATTATCTGGGAAAGTTAAAGGGGAACTGGTTAACAGGCTAAAACATGCTACACGTGAGCGCACATACCGACAGACACTCAGCGATAAGAAGAACACACGAAAAGTTTGGATTTAGGGTTTTCCAGATTCTAGTTCTCAAAGAGGATTAGTAAGTCTGCAGTACATACATTATCATTAAATACTATTGAAATCATACAAAAATATTACTACATAACACTTTTTACCTCTCAAAGACAGAGACAGAACATTAAAAGAAGATACTGTTTAACAGATTTTATATATACACACATATATATACACAGAACTAGTTGGTAAAATATTGACAAATTGTTTAGATTTTTAAATTTAAAATGTCACGTTTCCATTTCCACTATCGTCCAGAGTCTGGTGAATCATTTGTCACTAAATATTGTAGCGTGGAGGGTCCATGATGGTGTCGTCTGTGTTTGTGACGTTCGGCTCCAGAAGCAGCTCTGCTCTGATGACCTCATACCGAGAAAAAACTAAGAAGTTTTAATTTTGTAGCTTTTAAATGAAAAAATACCAAACAAACTACATCTTGAATTCTAATTTGATTATCCTGCCTAAACGACATTTTATACTTATAACATTTGAGTAATGCTTCCAAACTAATCTGATCCAGCTAATGGAGCTTTTACTTAAATAACCCAAAGACTGATCCTGTATCTTCACGGCTGAGCTCCCACTGGAATCGTTCACTTATAAGACATGTTTTTAACAAACTGAAACTCATTCAATGTAATATGTTGGATTCAGCTCAGATCATATGTTGGGATAACTTAAAGCTACAGTATGTATCTCTTTAGCCAAAAAATACACTCAAATATATAAAGTATTAAAATTTTGGTTGTTTTTATTGCACTAAAACACACGTGTCTTTACTGGAGGAGGCTTGCATCTCCGCAAACCTGATTCGTTTTTGGCCTGTAGGGGGGCCTCCTCTGCAGTGTGGCATAAAACATATCCATCTCCACAGAGAATGTTCCGTAATATATAACTTTATATTTCCATGAAATAATACAGATGACATGCCACCATCAGAAAGTTCCACACTGTACCTTTATCAGTTTGTATTTATGTAACAGCACAGCAGGCTGAGCTAAGGTCAGATCGAACCCAGTTTAAATATGTTTGAACATAAAGTGGTTTTGTGGCTCAGAAGAACAGTGGACGTCCGACGCTTTAACATCCATTTCCCATTATGAGGCTTTAGATTTGACCTCCCACTTTCCCTTAAAAAGACTCTGATGTGACTTATGTGGGAGCAGACATCACTTAGCTTTGAGCTAGCGTCTGTGTAATGTCCTGAAGATCACAAAGGAACCTGACAGAGGAACATGACAGAGGAACACGACAGAGGAACACGACAGAGGAACATGACAGAGGAACATGACAGAGGAACACGACAGAGGAACATGACAGAGGAACATGACAGAGGAACACGACAGAGGAACATGACAGAGGAACACGACAGAGGAACATGACAGAAGAACATGACAGAGGAACACGACAGAGGAACACGACAGAGGAACATGACAGAGGAACCTGACAGAGGAACATGACAGAGGAACATGACAGAGGAACATGACAGAGGAACATGACAGAGGAACACGACAGAGGAACATGACAGAAGAACATGACAGAGGAACACGACAGAGGAACACGACAGAAGAACATGACAGAGGAACATGACAGAGGAACATGACAGAGGAACATGACAGAGGAACATGACAGAGGAACACGACAGAGGAACATGACAGGAACATGACAGAGGAAAACGACAGAGGAACACGACAGAGGAACATGACAGAGGAACATGACAGAGGAACATGACAGAGAGGAACACGACAGAGGAACATGACAGAGGAACATGACAGAGGAACACGACAGAGGAACATGACAGAGGAACCTGACAGAGGAACATGACAGAGGAACATGACAGAGGAACACAACAGAAGAACCTGACAGAGGAACATGACAGAAGAACACGACAGAGGAACACGACAGAGGAACATGACAGAGGAACATGACAGAGGAACATGACAGAGGAACATGACAGAGGAAACATGACAGAGGAACACGACAGAGGAACATGACAGGAACATGACAGAGGAAAACGACAGAGGAACACGACAGAGGAACATGACAGAGGAACATGACAGAGGAACATGACAGAGGAACACGACAGAGGAACATGACAGAGGAACATGACAGAGGAACACGACAGAGGAACATGACAGAGGAACCTGACAGAGGAACATGACAGAGGAACATGACAGAGGAACACAACAGAAGAACCTGACAGAGGAACATGACAGAAGAACACGACAGAGGAACACGACAGAGGAACATGACAGAGGAACATGACAGAGGAACATGACAGAGGAACCTGACAGAGGAACATGACAGAGGAACACAACAGAAGAACCTGACAGAGGAACATGACAGAGGAACCTGACAGAGGAACATGACAGAGGAACACAACAGAAGAACCTGACAGAGGAACATGACAGAGGAACATGACAGAGGAACATGACAGAGGAACCTGACAGAGGAACATGACAGAGGAACACGAGAGAGGAACATGACAGAGGAACATGACAGAGGAACACGACAGAAGAACATGACAGAGGAACACGTCAGAGGAACATGACAGAGGAACATGACAGAGGAACATGACAGAGGAACACGACAGAGGAACATGACAGAGGAACACGACAGAGGAACATGACAGAGGAACACGAGAGAGGAACATGACAGAGGAACATGACAGAGGAACACGACAGAGGAACATGACAGAGGAACATGACAGAGGAACACGACAGAGGAACATGACAGAGGAACATGACAGAGGAACATGACAGAGGAACACGACAGAGGAACATGACAGAGGAACATGACAGAGGAACACGACAGAGGAACATGACAGAGGAACCTGACAGAGGAACATGACAGAGGAACACAACAGAAGAACCTGACAGAGGAACATGACAGAGGAACCTGACAGAGGAACATGACAGAGGAACACAACAGAAGAACCTGACAGAGGAACATGACAGAGGAACATGACAGAGGAACATGACAGAGGAACCTGACAGAGGAACATGACAGAGGAACACGAGAGAGGAACATGACAGAGGAACATGACAGAGGAACACGACAGAAGAACATGACAGAGGAACACGTCAGAGGAACATGACAGAGGAACATGACAGAGGAACATGACAGAGGAACACGACAGAGGAACATGACAGAGGAACACGACAGAGGAACATGACAGAGGAACATGACAGAGGAACATGACAGAGGAACATGACAGAGGAACACGACAGAGGAACATGACAGAGGAACATGACAGAGGAACACGACAGAGGAACATGACAGAGGAACATGACAGAGGAACACGACAGAGGAACATGACAGAGGAACCTGACAGAGGAACATGACAGAGGAACACGAGAGAGGAACCTGACAGAGGAACATGACAGAGGAACATGACAGAGGAACATGACAGAGGAACACGACAGAGGAACATGACAGAGGAACATGACAGAGGAACACGACAGAGGAACATGACAGAGGAACATGACAGAGGAACACGACAGAGGAACATGACAGAGGAACATGACAGAGGAACACAATGTAGACAAGCAGGTAATGATATCAGGTCAAAATACAGGTCAGATCTTTGGAGAGGCAAGGTGTTCACATTAAGATTGAATGTTTTTCATGGTATTTAGTTCTCAATAAAAACACATGTAATTGAATAAATGATAGAAGATTAATATCGCACAGTGGAACATCACAACTAACTGGAACAGTGGCTCAGTTGGTAGAGTGTTTGTCCACTGATCAGAAGGTCGGTGGTTTAAATCCCGCTCTTGACTTAAACGTCTTTGGTTGAGAGTTCAGATTCACTGACTCACAGGTTGCCGGTGCGATTCCAACTCCTACAGATAAATACTGTTGTTGTGTCCTTGGGTATAGTAAAGATACTTAACCCACCTCACCCCCAGTGTGTGTGTGTGTGTGTGTGTGTGTGTGTGTATGTGTGTGTGTGTGTGTGTGTGTAAATGGATGAGTGGTTCCTTGTTGTGAAGCGCTTTGAGTCTTAAAAGTGGAAAAATGCGACCATTTGCTATTACAGGCAAAGCAACAAGTCTCCATAGAAACAAGCAGGTGGCGAATCCTCCACCAAAAAAGTTACATAGTGTACCTTTAAAATGACTTTACACTGTCAGCCCTTTATGCTCTGTTTGCATGATTTACCTGCCTCTCAGACAATGGCGCTCACATACTGCATGAACCATCGCTGTGGCCTCTGATTATGATGTAATGTACTGAGCGCTAAGTGGTGTTTGGACCAAGGAGACGTTAAAAAGACTTGGATCAATACTTCAGGGATGCCAGGTTGCATTATGGTTTCTCAGGATACACAGGAAGCAACTTATGAGCAGATGCCCTTTTCAGGAGTAAGGGCTAGTCCAGTCTAGTAGTTTAGAAAGTAAAAGGGGTCTGGAGTGTTTCTCAGTGGAACTAAATCTGGGTAGTTAACTGTGTGTGTTAGATTTACAACAACAGGAATTTTATCTGGATCTTTTAAAGAGATAATTAAGTTAAAAGATATCTAGGTTTCAAACTGGTCTATGTATTTGCAGATATTAAAATAAATATTATTGTTGTTTTGACCAGTTCTCTTACTTTCAGACCAAGGAAAATGTGTAATTTGATTACTTTTTTGTTGGCAGTTGGGACCAAAAGATGCAGTACACGGGGAAAGGTTTACAGTGTTTAATGTGCAGGCAATGAAGACAGATCGGATGGTGAGCAGGGAGCGAGGTGCGGGCCAGGGTCCGGGAGCGTAACGTGGAGTGCAGAGGCGTAGACAAGGCAGACAGTACCAGAGCAGGGAGGCAAGGTCGGGAGCAAAGCCAGGAGTGAGGGAGCTGGGACGGTCCAGGGAGCAAAATCTGAAGGGTAGCAAAAATCCAATGAGCAAGATAACAACGAGTAAAAAACATAAGCAAGGTCTAGCAAGATATTCACGTTGACACGCGGACGATCTGAACCGAGTGTCTGGTCCTGGCTCCTCTTATCCACGGCAGGTGGTGTTGATTGCGCTGATGGATTCCAGAAACTCCGCCCAGCTCCAAACTCAGGCAGGTGAGGGAGGGGAAGGAGCAAGACAAGGAGCGGGAACACAGGGATCATGACATTTTTAAATATTGTTGTAAATAATAGTTTTCTATAACCAAAAATCTGTAGTTAAATTCCTCTATAGTCTGTCAGTATGCGCAAGGGCAGCTATGGCTCTAGAAGTGGTGTTTATTATGTGTGATGCGTAACTATAATGTTCTTATGTGGGTTTTTTTTAAAGTATTTTAGTGGCATTGTAGCAGCTTTTGTCTGTGAGAACGGCCAGTAGTCACACTGTTCCAAAGTGAATCTGTATTTCTCCTGGTATCACTCGCATATTTTTAGACTCCAGCCTCAGATGCCCCGGTCCATCTTCCCCTAATCACGAAATCTGATCTGATAAAAAGCAATGAACCAAGTCTGAGCAGAACTACAGAGCTGCTGGTCTGTGCATCCTTCAGTCGTCCAGGTCTGATCCAGAGAGAAAGAAAAAATCAATTCTGTAACTGGACAAACAGTTGTAGGAGTGAAGACGTTTGGCTGCTCATCTAAAACGCTTCTTTTGTTCTACATTACTGCTGGACACTGCCTTACATCTGTCTGGAGGAGGAGCTAACGACACTGAAGCTAACACACCTGTTTCTGTATGTTAGCTAGCGACATTAAGTGTGATCTGTGCCTGGGTCATATTTAGCATAATCGTTCAGGCCCCTAATGGGTGCTCTGTTAGCATACTGGCTATTAGCATACTGGCTAACACTACTGTTTTCTTTGTTTAGATTGAAGTCAGAGGTTGGAGTTATAAATAGGAGATAGCTGATGTCTAAGGCCTCACTCCTGTTCAAAGATGGATTGTGTTTCCTCACAAAATGGCCTCTTTAACTCCCCTCAAACCATTTCTTTTCTTTTGCTCAGCTCTTTTTGTCCAGTTGACAGAATAGATTTTTCTTTTACTACAGAGATGCCTGTCCATTATACAGCAGTTACACCCCTACAAATCCTCGAGACGAGGAGAGGTTTTCGTCAAGAAACAAGAGGTTTTCATGTTTTTCTAATTCTGACCTGGTTTGGTGGATAGAACCTGTGCTAAATATTTATATATATATTTACATTTGTCAAGTTTGTGAAGAAAAGTTGAAAAGTACAAAAATACAGGAAGTAGAATCCGTCTGCCTCATCAACAGAAAACTCCATCAAAACAGAGACAGTTTAGACTCAAAACTCTGACACTTTAATCCTGCATTTCACTAAAGCTGTTTCTTATATTTGTGCAAATAAGATTTAGGCTTTGGCCCTTGTCTACATCACAAACTGTATGTGTAAAATGACATAGCTAATGCGCTAGCCACCATGTTGTAAACAGAAGTGAGCATGAGCGTGCCTCCAATTCACTTTCTATTGAAAAACTATGTCCCCTCTCTCTGTACCTGCTGCTGTCAGACTCGTCTTTTTGCTCTTAAAATGTTCGTATTAACCCTCTACATGATCCTGGGTTTTTTATTTCACTATTGTGTTTGTAAATCAAGATATGAACATTAATAACAGACAAATCAGGTCCTTCTTTCCCCGAGTTCACTCCCACTAGTGTTAGCAACAGGTTTGACTGACAGCGTTGCCAAGCACCCACTCCCTGCTAAACCAGCGGTTCGGGCGGGAGGAGCCGTGCCATCCACATTCCTCACTCAGGATTGGTTGTTTAGTTGCTATGATACTCGTAGATGGATTTCCAACTATGGAACTGGGCTCCAGATTGGCCCCTACACCTGCTCCAGCCTCGATGAGCTTCATTTGACTGGAGCCGAACGCTGTGGGCGACGTCACTTAGTTCACTTCTTTATACAGTCTGTGGTTTACATTATGTTTGTTGTTCCGTAACAGCTGTGGAATATAGACATATATCTGTCATGTCCGTTTCCTGTGTCTAACCAGAAAGTAAAAAGACACACCACAATTTAAAAAAGACTCTTGCTAAAATTTGATGTATAATCATTAATAAGATAATTAACTATCTTTTAGCAATATGAGTCTAACCTGTCTGAGCTTTAATGAGGTTTAATGTTCTATATTCATGTCAGAATGGAGGCACACAGAATATTTATGTTTTATTTTTCTTTTGCCAGTTTTCACGATGACACAGCATTCAGCTCTGGCTTCAGTTCAAAGACTCATTTCCAAATCTGAGCTCAAACAGAAACAAAGTGAATATCCATTTCAAACAGTGGTGCCATTGTCCAGACAAATGAACATACTATAGTGATGCTGTGTGTGAATTTTGATCCGACCAGAACAGAGAGGCCCTGGCTCTGTGGAGAGTGTCTGCGGCTCAAGTGTCACTGTGCCCTTCACAAATACACACTATATTTAGTACAAAACAATCAGGATCTAAAAACACAGCATTTTTGGAAAACACACCATGTATACATTTTTATTTTTTGGAATGTACTACCACTACTATGAACAACTTCACTTTTTCACATAGTATTTTTTGGACACTAAAATACACTTTACAAACAAAAAAAACACTTACTGCATGTTATCATTATTAAATGTTTTCCTGTATATTTTGAGCATAGACTGTATACATAAACGGACAAACCTGCTACCTGCAGCGTTCCAAACAGGAAGTGATCATGGGCGGGCTTCTGGCGCCACTGACTCTGGCTCCAATTCACTTTACACTGAAAAAGTGTGTCACCTCTCTCTGTAACTGCTGCTGTCAGAGTTGTCATTTTGGTCTTAAAAGGTCTGTATTGACCCCCTCTACATGATCCTGGGGGTTATTATTATTTCGTTATTGTGCAAATCAATATATTATCATTAATAAGAAATCAGGCGCCTTCTTTCCCGAGGTCACCCGCTAGAGTTAGCAATAGGTTTGATAAACAGAGTTGCTAAGGATCCACTCTCTGCTAAACCAATGGTGCGGGCAGGAAGGGGCATTACTTTCAACAGCCTTACTCCAGATTGGCTCTTTGGTTGCTATGATACTCGTGCTCAGAATTCCAAATATGAAACTCGGCTCCAGATCGGCCGCTATAACGGCTGTAGCCTCGATGAGCTTCATTTGACTGGAGCCCAACACTGTGGGTGACGACATACTGACTTAGTCCACTTCTTTACACAGTCACCCACACACCCACCAACCAGAGAGTTGCCAGTTCGAACCTCAGTGTCCTGGACAAGATGCTTCACTCTCTCTCCAGTAGCAGTGGATGGTTGATGTGTCAGCTCTGGTGAGGCATCCATCTTAAAAAAAACTGCTTGCGCAGCAGTGGAAACCCCCAAAATAAGTTTTATTACAACCAGATAAACACAAAATACTTTAGTGTTCATGGGTTTTTCTTTAGTGTTCATGTTTTCTCTTTCAACCCTGTCCCCAAGAGTCTCTCTTGCTCTGCTCATTGTTTTCAATAGTATTTGTGTGACATTGCATTTTGACAAGGGAATCAGTAGCATCCTGTTTGCACTACGGATGTTTCCTGAATGTTCTTATCTCATAGATGTTAAAACCGTTTGAAAATTCTCCATAGGAAGATGTAAGCTGCATCTATAGACCCGTGCATGTTTACGTGTTGATCCCACTCTCGTTGGGAGGACTGTGTGAGCGATCGGACGCAGAGCGGATGGATTTGAAGGCAGAGTCTGGCTGTGGGAACAGTTGGTGAAGGTGAGCAGTGTTTGGTGCAGTTTGGAGCCTGAATGTGAGTGAAAGTTCCCAGAGCAGAGAGCCCTGATGTGTTCCACTCAAACTCAGTGTGAAAAGCAGACCTGCTGATGCTGGATCACATGTCTGCAGCGACACAAGAGTTTAGGCTCAGAGTGAAGACCTGAGCTGTCAATCATTTGGGTTCATTAGGACTGAGACGCTCTGGCCTCCATTAGAAAAAGATCTGTACTATAGACTGTATATATAAATGGACATAGCTAACCTGCTAGTTGCCACGTTCCAAACAGGTAGTGAGCATGGGAGCGCTTCCGGCCGCATCAACTCCAGCTCCCTCCAGGCTCCAGTTCACTTTCTATGTAAAAACTGCTCTCTGTAACTGCTGCTCTCAGACTCGTCATTTTGGTCTTAAAATGTTCGTATTAACCCTCTACATGATCCTGGTAGACCTTTTTTTTCAATAATGTGTTTGTAAATCAAGATATGCACATTAATAACATTAGGCCCCTTCTTTCCCCGAGGTTGCTCTTACTAGCATTAGCAACAGGTTTGGTCGACAATATTGCTAAGCTCTCCCTTCCTGATAAACCAGCGGTGCGGGTGGGAAGGGGCGTTACCTTCAACAGCCAAGTCGGAATTCAAGATATGGAACTGGGCTCCAAATCGGCCGCTGTAACTGCTTCTTTATACAGTCTGTGGTTGTACCGTAAATATTGTGCTGATTAGTGTTAATAATGAATTATTACTTCACACATTCACTCAGATTTCTTTCTTCACACAAATGAGAGCTGATCAAACTTGGACAAAACACCACATTCAGAATATTACTTCAGTTTGCATTAGTAAAAGAAAAAATATAAAATCTGTCAGCTGGACAAAAAGTTTAGTGAAGAAATTTGGCTGCTCTTCAGCTCTGGTCAGATTACTGCTGGACACTGTCTCTGACGACAACTGAAGAAGCGGCTAAATGTCTTCACTAAAACTTTTTGTCCAGTCCAGATTTTATATTTTTCTTTTCTGTGTCAAACGTGGACGACTGAAGGACACAGAGACAGGTTCAGTTTGCACTTGTCCTCTGATGTTTCATATAAAGTAGCTCTATTATTTTATTATGTCTTAGCAAATGTCTGTTTATTGCAGATCTATTGCACTGACCTCACATTAGTGCTGATTTTTGTGAAACATTTGAAGGACGGGCTTCCAGAGGCTTTTAGACTGATTATATTGTACCACAGCTGTTTGGAGGTGAGGCTCCGTCTCGTAATCACAAAGAGTGCTCCCAACATCCTGTAATGCACCTGCTGCTGAGTGCAGGTTTCTTAATGCTGCTACAGGCTGTTCTCATGGGCTGTTCTGTTCTTATTGGCTGTTCTGTTCTTATTGGCTGTTCTGTTTTTATTGGCTGTTCTGTTCTTATAGGCTGTTCTGTTTTTATTGGCTGTTCTGTTCTTATTGGCTGTTCTGTTTTTATTGGCTGTTCTGTTTTTATTGGCTGTTCTGTTTTTATTGGCTGTTCTGTTTTTATTGGCTATTCTGTTTTTACTTTTTTTTTTTTTACTGTTTTTACTTTTTGTGTAGTCAAAGGATTTATAAGAAAAGGTTAAATGGTTTAATTATTTAGACATTTTTTTGACGTTTTGAAGACTTACTGACAGCGCAGCGTTCTATAGGGCGACAGTAGCTCAGTTAGTTGGGTGTTTGTCCACTGATCCGAAGGTTGGCGGTTCAAATCCCGCTCTCTACATAAAACATCATTGGTTGAGTGGTTAGATCCACTGACTTGAAGGTTGGTGGTGCAATTCCAACCCTCACAGATGAATGCTGTCGTTGTGTCCTTGGGCAAGACACTTAACCCACCTCGCCCCCAGTGTCTGCGTACACTGGTGTATGAATGTGTGTGTGGATGGGTGACTGGTTCCTTGTTGTAAAGCGCTTTGAGTGCCTTGAAAGGTAGAAAAGCGCTATAAAAATGTGACCATTTACATTTATAGGCCAATGCTTTTTGTTTTAAAGATGCACTGCGCAACTTTTCTGTTGGAGGGTCCTTTACCTACTGTTCATGTCGCCGTGGAGATGCTATTGCTTTGTCTGAAATGTTCCATGGAATAACATTAAACATATCCATCTGGCATTGGTTAATCTCGGTGTTTGTATTTCTTCTGTGTACAGGGGCCACACTCCACAGATCTGACCTGTACCTGTCTGTATGTACATGTACCTGTATGTATGTACATGTACCTGTATGTATGTACATGTACCTGCAGGTTTCATTTATACTGTGGAACATTCTAGACAATAGTGCCTTACACTTGTAATGCGGCTTGTCAAAGCCTCTCAAAGTGCTACACTATCATCATTATTCATTCACTTCCACACTTGGTGATGGTAAGTTACTGTTGTAGCCACAGCTGCCCTGGGGCAGACTGACAGACGTGAGGCTGCCAATCTGCACCATCTGCCCCTCTGACCAAACACTCACTCACACACCATTCATACTAGACAAGACGGGTCTTGGTCTTGCCAAAGGACACAATTGCTGGCACTAGAGTCAGTGGCGCCCCCGTGTGGCACCTGGTTTTCCCAGCGGTCTCCCGTCCTGACCAGGCCGTGTGTAACTTCAGAGACCAGACGAGTTTTGACGAGGAGATTCTGTTTAGTTTATATGAAAAAGCCACAGAGGAAGGCTGATGTGAAAATACTGTAGATGGTGAAAGAGTTCAGGATAACGTGGTTAAGATCCAGTCACTCCCCAGTGTTTGCCCTTTGACCTCAAATATTCTGCTGGACATAATGAAATCTACTGTGAACTTATAACACAGAAGTGAACCATGATGTGTCCTCTCTGGTACTTTTTGGATCCTTGTGAATCTAAGTTTAATCTGATTAAGGCTTCATGACTCTGGACCTGACCTTGGAAGTCCCATGATTTCTTTTTACTTGCATTTTTCTGCCCATTTGTAACAATACAGTAATATTAGTGCAATTGGTCATACTCCCTGATGGGAGCAGAAGACAGATCTGCCTATTGATCACACGGTTGAAAACACAATCACTATATTAAATGTAAGGGCCTAAAGAATGTTGTGATGTCATCTGAAACCCAGGATAGTCATAGTATTAGCTAAAGCAACTGTAGCAGCAAATAAAGTACATAAATGATCATTAGCACTAGCACTAGCAGTTATGGTAGAAGTGCTTTGTGTCTTTACCACAGCCTGAATAAAGAAGTGGACAAAGTGAGTGTCACCCACAGCGTTCAGCCCAGTCAATTAAAGCTCACTGAGGCCAGCAGTTACAGCGCTGAATTTGGAGCAGAGATCCATATGAGAACAGAACAGCCTATAAAGACAGAACAGAGTTCTCTGTTCTATAAATCGTGATTCGTGAGAGTTTTGTCTGTATCTAATATGTTTAATGGAACTAATGTTTGATGTAATAGAATCAGAAGTGTCACGTGACGGCCACATGATGGAGCTGTATGCAACATGCATGTCCTGCTCCATCCTCCACAAACACGACCAGTGCTTCCAACTTAGGCTCAAATTAATTATAAAAAGGTAATGAGTTAATTAGATTGAACTGTGCAGCATGTTGTTTTGCACAGTCACAGTCAGAGTTGATCTAAGACTTTTAATCATCATTATCTTCAGTAGGATCTGCTGTTCTATCACATGGAAACATTTATGTGATAATAAACATTCTGCAGATTCACCTAGACACTATGGCAGGACATTTATGAAACATGAAACATCAGGCAGGTCCTGGAAGGAACACACAACTAAATCACAATCAGAGCAGGATTAATGGCTCAGGAGGGTCACTGTATTCTGCAAATCAGAACCATTATCTCAACTTATGGGTGTAGATTTGTCCACTCATGTATTCCTCTGAGTTGTAACCATAGACTGTAAATATAAATGGACATAGCGAAGCTGCTAGCCACGCTCCAAACAGGAGGTCTTAATTTATGGACAAAATAGTGAAATAAAAACCCCGGGATCATGTGGAGCGGGTTAATACTCGCCGATGCTAACTTCCTGTTTGAAGTGTAGCAGGTTAACTTTATCCATTCATATATACAGTCTATGGGTCACACCACATATTGTAAAGGCCAATGTCACTAAATACAAGATTATCATAAGCACCATGAGTCTAACTGAAGTGCAACTGCTTTTACTTGATAACATGTCATTTATATTAGTCTGAGTCATATATTTTACATTACATTAAATTATGTCCAAATTGCCCGGTCACAAATTTCTCCTTATTTCCTCCTTTAATTAGTGTACATGGTCTGAGGTCGGAGTCTTTCCAAGACGCCTCCACACAGAGCTCTACTGTCCCCGTGTCTGGGGGCCAACATAAACAACATACCACCACATAATTTGTTTTACCATGAAAAATGAATGGGAGCCAATGAGTCCAGTGAGGCCACTGCGAATCCATCTGCCCAGCCCGTCCCAGGCCACTGCGAATCCATCTGCCCAGCCCGTCACGCCTTTCTCTGGGCCCAAATCACTTTCACATAAGTCACAAGATTTTCAGCTGTACATTTGGAGCTGTCTGCATCTTTAGTCATAACTCATGTGTTCACTGTCAGCTCCGACCAAACCCTGAGCCTGAGCACAGTCAGTGGTGGATGAAGTAAGTTTTGTTACGTAAGTAAAAGTACAAATACAGAGGTAAAAAGGTACTCAAGTAAAAGTACCATATGGAAAAAATCTACTTAAGGAAAAGTATTGAAGTACCTGTTTAAAAATGTACTTTAAGAGTAAAAAGTAGTACAAAAGTATTTCACACCGGTGTTTTTGTTAAAGTGTAAATGTAGAGATATTGATTAAAAATCATTCATCTTTTGTTCAACAGGAGCAGCACAAATCCATTTCTTACTTTTCCTCATGAATTTTGTGTATTTATTTTTGTTTTGCTCAAAACCAAACTCCTCAAATCATATGTAAAGTACTTTTTACTTTTCTGTCCAGGTCAAAAATGTAGTGGAATAGAAAGTACAGATACTTCACTACAGTGAAGTATCTGTACTTTCTATTACACTACATTTTTGTAGTGGAGTAGAAGTAGAAGTAAAAGTAAAAAGCACACACTGTACTTAAGTAAAATACAGATAACTAAAATTGTACTGAAGTACAGTGTAATCCCAGGTCCGATCCATAGCAAAACAAAATTAGATCTGTCAACTGCAGAGGATGAACCAACACCGTCGTGAGAGCAGCTCAGGACCCCAGTCCGCTGTACACGTCCATCTCAAAGACACTGGGGTCGTTAAGGCTGAAACTGGAGACAATAGATGTTCACAGTTTCAGGTAGTTAGTCCCTCCCTCCAGACAGATATAAAGCACCATCCAGCAAAAATCTGACCAGAACTGAAGAAGAGATTTGTCCAGGTGACAGATTTAGATTTTGTCTTTTACTACTTAAAAGTACTTCATTACTTGTACTTCGTTACATCATTGAGGACTGTAGTGGTTTTAATAATGTTCATGTTCCAAATCCATCAAACTTTGAAGATTTTTTGGATTCTAAGATTATTCATTCTTTAAATATTTTTAAATCTTTATTGAAAACTCATTTGTGTACACTGGGTTTGAACACGAGGAGGTGGTATTGTATTGTTTTGTTGTGTTTTTGTACAGTATGTTTTGTTTTAGACCAGGGGTCGGCACCTTTAACTCCCAAAGAGCCATTTGTGCCCAGTTTCCACGGGAAAAAAGCACTGGGAGCCGCAAATATTTTTTTCATGTCTAAAATGAAGATAAAACTGTATATATTGTTGTTGTTTTTTTGCGTAAACAACTATAGTGTGCTTATGACAGGGGTCCCCAACCTTTTTATAAAAAATACAACTCACCATAAACCGCTGAATCAGTGGGACCTGCACTTGTTTCAGGAGTTACAGAGACAATGACTCCCGCAGTGTGTTTATGTCCAGTCTGCTCCGTCATTTCTTTCAAAAAACTCGAAAGTCTTATCTTTTAATCCAGGTGCTTAGTCTCCATGTGCCGAAGCAGTTTTGAAGGTTTCATTGCCTCATTCGCTTTTTTCGCACATTACGCAGAGCGACTCGGTGCGTGAGACTCACCTGTAGCAACAAACCTGTATTTTAAGTAGGACTCATGGTGTTGTCTGTTAAATTGATCTTTCTTTTGCTTGGAGGTCTTTTGTTTTTGTTTAATTTTCACGAGCTTGTGGCTCGACTTTTGGGCTCGTGTCTGATGCGTTGTACGTGATACGGTGGAGACAAGAGCAGATCAGCACAGAGATAATAAACTCGCCGTTATAGCAAATCGATTTATGTGACCATTTCCTATCAGGATTTTTATAATATATCTACGGACAAACTTATGTGTCATGAGGGACGGGATAAAATTATGTCGGAGAAGATGCGGTTGCAGATTAATTTACTGGTGTATGAAATCTGTGGCCGTGTCCCCCTGTTCAAAGTGCGGGTCGAAGTACCGCCCGACTTAAATGCGCCGTTCGAACGGCACTTTGGTGAATTGGGACACGGCCGTAGTGCTACAGATCCTCCTGCTCCTGAACCTCTGCACAGCGTCTGTGTCCTTCCGCAGGACAGTGATCTGTGTGTGAGGCCTGTTTGTTTTTAACATAGTTCCGTGAGTGTGACGCTTATTTTGAGCGACGAAGAATATGAAAATGTAATTTTATTTTAATATTTCAACATTACAATAAGTTTCCAATTAAAAAAAACCTTGGATGATGATGATGATGGTGATGGTCTGGGGGTGTGTTAGTGCCTTGGTGATGGTCTGGGGGTGTGTTAGTGCCTCTGTGATGGTCTGGGGGTGTGTTAGTGCCTTGGTGATGGTCTGGGGGTGTGTTAGTGCCTCTGTGATGGTCTGGGGGTGTGTTAGTGCCTTGGTGATGGTCTGGGGGTGTGTGTTAGGTGATGGTCTGGGGGTGTGTTAGTGCCTTGGTGATGGTCTGGGGGTGTGTTAGTGCCTCTGTGATGGTCTGGGGGTGTGTTAGTGCCTCTGTGATGGTCTGGGGGTGTGTTAGCCTGTGATGGTCTGGGGGTGTGTTAGTGCCTCTGTGATGGTCTGGGGGTGTGTTAGTGCCTTGGTGATGGTCTGGGGGTGTGTTAGTGACGGTCTGGGGGTGTGTTAGTGCCTCTGTGATGGTCTGGGGGTGTGTTAGTGATGGTCTTCTGGGGGTGTGTTAGTGCCTCTGTGATGGTCTGGGGGTGTGTTAGTGCCTTGGTGATGGTCTGGGGGTGTGTTAGTGCCTCTGTGATGGTCTGGGGGTGTGTTAGTGCCTTGGTGATGGTCTGGGGGTGTGTTTAGTGCCTCTGTGATGGTCTGGGGGTGTGTTAGTGCCTTGGTGATGGTCTGGGGGGTGTGTAGTGCCTTGGTGATGGTCTGGGGGTGTGTGTTAGTGCCTTGGTGATGGTCTGGGGGTGTGTTAGTGCCTCTGTGATGGTCTGGGGGTGTGTTAGTGCCTCTGTGATGATGGTCTGGGGGTGTGTTAGTGCCTTGGTGATGGTCTGGGGGGGTGTGTTAGTGCCTCTGTGATGGTCTGGGGGTGTGTTAGTGCCTCTGTGATGGTCTGGGGGTGTGTTAGTGATGGTCTCTGGGTGGTCTGGGTGCCTCTGTGATGGTCTGGGGGTGTGTTAGTGCCTGGTGATGGTCTGGGGTGTGTTAGTGCCTCTGTGATGGTCTGGGGGTGTGTTAGTGCCTTGGTGATGGTCTGGGGGTGTGTTAGTGCCTTGGTGATGGTCTGGGGGTGTGTTAGTGCCTCTGTGATGGTCTGGGGGTGTGTTAGTGCCTCTGTGATGGTCTGGGGGTGTTTAGTGCCTTGGTGATGGTCTGGGGGGGTGTGTTAGTGCCTTGGTGATGGTCTGGGGGGTGTTAGTGCCTCGGTGATGGTCTGGGGGTGTGTTGATGGTCTGGGGGTGTGTGTGATGATCTGGGGGTGTGTTAGTGCCTTGGTGATGGTCTGGGGGTGTGTTAGTGACGGTCTGGTGGTGTGTGTAGTGCCTTGGTGATGGTCTGGGGGTGTGTTAGTGCCTGGTGATGGTCTGGGGGGGTGTTAGTGACGGTCTGGGGTGTGTTTAGTGCCTTGGTGATGGTCTGGGGGTGTGTTAGTGCCTTGGTGATGGTCTGGGGGTGTGTTAGTGCCTTGGTGATGGTCTGGGGGTGTGTTAGTGCCTTGGTGATGGTCTGGGGGTGTGTTAGTGCCTTGGTGATGGTCTGGGGTGTGTGTAGTGCCTTGGTGATGGTCTGGGGGTGTTGTTAGTCCCTGGGGAACTTGCACATCTGTGAAGGCTCCATTAATGCTGAGAGGTACATACAGGTTTTGGAGCAACATGTGATGCCATCTCTGCTTATTTCAGCAAGAAAATGCCAAGCCACATTCTGCACGTGTTACAACAGCGTGGCTTCGTAGTAAAACACTGCAGTACTAGGTGTAGTTGGCTATAGCTGGTCGTAGTTGTACTTGAGTGTAGTTGGCTGTAGTTGTACTTGGGTGTAGTTGTAGTTGGCTGTAGTTGTAGTTGGCTGTAGTTGTAGTTGGGTCTAGTTGGCTGTAGTTGTAGTTGGGTGTAGTTGGCTGTAGTTGTAGTTGGCTGTAGTTGTAGTTGGCTGTAGTTGTAGCTGGGTCTAGTTGGCTGTAGTTGTAGTTGGGTGTAGTTGGCTGTAGTTGTAGTTGGCTGTAGTTGTAGTTGGGTGTAGTTGGCTGTAGTTGTAGTTGGCTGTAGTTGTAGTTGGGTCTAGTTGGCTGTAGTTGTAGTTGGGTGTAGTTGGCTGTAGTTGTAGTTGGGTCTAGTTGGCTGTAGTTGTAGTTGGCTGTAGTTGCAGTTGGGTCTAGTTGGCTGTAATTGTAGTTGGGTGTAGTTGGCTGTAGTTGTAGTTGGGTCTAGTTGGCTGTAGTTGTAGTTGGGTGTAGTTGGCTGTAGTTGTAGTTGGCTGTAGTTTTAGTTGGGTCTAGTTGGCTGTAGTTGTAGTTGGGTGTAGTTGGCTGTAGTTGTAGTTGGGTGTAGTTGTAGTTGGCTGTAATTGTAGTTTGGTGTAGTTGGGTGTAGTTGGCTATAGTTGTAGTTGGGTGTAGTTGGCTGTAGTTGTAGTTGGGTGTAGTTGGCTGTAGTTGTAGTTGGCTGTTTCTGTCAGTGTTTCTGTCAGTGTTTGGGGTGTGTTAGTGCCTCGGTGATGGTCTGGGGGTGTGTTAGTGCCTTGGTGATGGTCTGGGGTGTGTTTAGTGCCTTGGTGATGGTCTGGGGGTGTGTTAGTGCCTTGGTGATGGTCTGGGGGTGTGTTAGTGCCTCGGTGATGGTCTGGGGGTGTGTTAGTGATGGTCTGGGTTGTGTTAGTGCCTTGGTGATGGTCTGGGGGTGTGTTAGTGCCTTGGTGATGGTCTGGGGGTGTGTTAGTGCCTCGGTGATGCTCTGGGGGTGTGTTAGTGATGGTCTGGGGGTGTGTTAGTGCCTTGGTGATGGTCTGGGGTGTGTGTTAGTGCCTTGGTGATGGTCTGGGGGGTGTGTTAGTGCCTCTGTGTGATGGTCTGGGGGTGTGTTAGTGCCTTGGTGATGGTCTGGGGGTGTGTTAGTGCCTTGGTGATGGTCTGGGGGGTGTGTTAGTGCCTTGGTGATGGTCTGGGGGTGTGTTAGTGCCTTGGTGATGGTCTGGGGGTGTGTTAGTGCCTTGGTGATGGTCTGGGGGTGTGTTTAGTGACGGTCTGGGGGTGTGTCAGTGCCTTGGTGATGGTCTGGGGGTGTGTTAGTGACGGTCTGGGGGTGTTGGTTAGTGCCTTGGTGATGGTCTGGGGGTGTGTTGTGTGGTGGGGTCTGGGTGTGTTAGTGCCTTGGTGATGGTCTGGGGTGTGTGTTAGTGCCTTGGTGATGGTCTGGGGGTGTGTCAGTGCCTTGGTGATGGTCTGGGGGTGTGTTAGTGACGGTCTGGGGGTGTGTTAGTGCCTTGGTGATGGTCTGGGGGTGTGTTAGTGACGGTCTGGGGGTGTGTTAGTGCCTTGGTGATGGTCTGTGGGTGTGTTAGTGATGGTCTGGGGGTGTGTTAGTGCCTTGGTGATGGTCTGGGGGTGTGTTAGTGCCTTGGTGATGGTCTGGGGGTGTGTTAGTGCCTTGGTGATGGTCTGGGGGTGTGTGTTAGTGCCTTGGTGATGGTCTGGGGGTGTGTTAGTGACGGTTGGGGGTGTGTCTGGGCCTTGGTGATGGTCTGGGGGTGTGTTAGTGATGGTCTGGGGGTGTGTTAGTGCCTTGGTGATGGTCTGGGGGTGTGTGTGATGGTCTGGGGGTGTGTTAGTGCCTCTGTGATGGTCTGGGGGTGTGTTAGTGCCTTTGGTGATGGTCTGGGGGTGTGTTAGTGCCTTGGTGATGGTCTGGGGTGTGTTAGTGCCTCGGTGATGGTCTGGGGGTGTGTTAGTGCCTCGGTGATGGTCTGGGGGTGTGTTAGTGATGGTCTGGGGTGTGTTTAGTGATGGTCTGGGGGTGTGTTAGTGCCTTGGTGATGGTCTGGGGGTGTGTTAGTGCCTCGGTGATGGTCTGGGGGTGTGTTAGTGCCTTGGTGATGGTCTGGGGGTGTGTTAGTGCCTTGGTGATGGTCTGGGGGTGTGTTAGTGCCTTGGTGATGGTCTGGGGGTGTGTTAGTGCCTCGGTGGTCTGGGGTGTGGGGGCCTGTGTTAGTGATGGTCTGGGGGTGTGTTAGTGCCTTGGTGATGGTCTGGGGGTGTGTTAGTGCCTTGGTGATGGTCTGGGGGTGTGTTAGTGCCTCGGTGATGCTCTGGGGGTGTGTTAGTGATGGTCTGGGGTGTGTTAGTGCCTTGGTGATGGTCTGGGGTGTGTTAGTGCCTTGGTGATGGGTCTGGGGGTGTGTTAGTGCCTCTGTGATGGTCTGGGGGTGTATTAGTGCCCTTGGTGATGGTCTGGGGGTGTGTTAGTGCCTTGGTGATGGTCTGGGGTGTGTTTAGTGCCTTGGTGATGGTCTGGGGTGTGTTTAGTGCCTTGGTGATGGTCTGGGGGTGTGTTAGTGCCTTGGTGATGGTCTGGGGGTGTGTTAGTGACGGGTGCTGGGGGTGTGTCAGTGCCTTGGTGATGGTCTGGGGGTGTGTTAGTGCCTCTGTGATGGTCTGGGGGTGTGTTAGTGCCTTGGTGATGGTCTGGGGTGTGTGTTAGTGCCTTGGTGATGGTCTGGGGGTGTGTTAGTGCCTTGGTGATGGTCTGGGGGGTGTGTTAGTGACGGTCTGGGGTGTGTTAGTGCCTTGGTGATGGTCTGGGGGTGTGTTAGTGACGGTCTGGGGGTGTGTTAGTGCCTTGGTGATGGTCTGGTGGGTGTGTTAGTGATGGTGGTCTGGGGGTGTGTTAGTGCCTTGTGATGGTCTGGGGGTGTGTTAGTGCCTTGGTGATGGTCTGGGGGGTGTGTGTTAGTGCCTTGGTGATGGTCTGGGGTTGTGTTAGTGCCTTGGTGATGGTCTGGGGGTGTGTTAGTGACGGTCTGGGGGTGTGTTAGTGCCTTGGTGATGGTCTGGGGGTGTGTTAGTGACGGTCTGGGGGTGTGTTAGTGCCTTGGTGATGGTGGGGGGGTGTGTTAGTGATGGTCTGGGGGTGTGTTAGTGCCTTGTGATGGTCTGGGGGTGTGTTAGTGCCTTGGTGATGGTCTGTGGGGTGTGTTAGTGATGGTCTGGGGGTGTGTTAGTGCCTCTGTGATGGTCTGGGGTGTGTTTAGTGCTTGGTGATGGTCTGGGGGTGTGTTAGTGATGGTCTGGGGGTGTGTGTTAGTGCCTTGGTGATGGTCTGGGGGTGTGTTAGTGCCTCGGTGATGGTCTGGGGGTGTGTATTAGTGCCTTGGTGATGGTCTGGGGGGTGTGTGTTAGTGCCTTGGTGATGGTCTGGGGGTGTGTTAGTGCCTTGGTGATGGTCTGGGGGTGTGTTAGTGCCTCGGTGATGGTCTGGGGGTGTGTTAGTGAGTGGTCTGGGGGTGTGTTAGTGCCTTGGTGATGGTCTGGGGGTGGTGTGTTAGTGCCTTGGTGATGGTCTGGGGGTGTGTTAGTGCCTCGGTGATGCTCTGGGGGTGTGTGTTAGTGATGGTCTGGGGGTGTGTTAGTGCCTTGGTGATGGTCTGGGGGTGTGTTAGTGCCTTGGTGATGGTCTGGGGGTGTGTTAGTGCCTCTGTGATGGTCTGGGGGGGGTGTATTAGTGCCTTGGTGATGGTCTGGGGGTGTGTTAGTGCCTTGGTGATGGTCTGGGGGTGTGTTAGTGCCTTGTGATGGTCTGGGGGTGTGTTAGTGCCTTGGTGATGGTCTGGGGGTGTGTAGTGCCTTGGTGATGGTCTGGGGGTGTGTTAGTGCCTTGTGATGGTCTGGGGGTGTGTTAGTGCCTTGGTGATGGTCTGGGGGTGTGTTAGTGACGGTCTGGGGGTGTGTTAGTGCCTTGGTGATGGTCTGGGGTGTGTTAGTTAGTGATGGTCTGGGGGTGTGTTAGTGCCTTGGTGATTGGTTGGGGTGTGTTAGTGACGATGGTCTGGGGGTGGTGTAGTGCCTGTGATGGGTCTTGGGGTGTGTTAGTGATGGTCTGGGGGTGTGTAGTGCCTTGGTGATGGTCTGGGGGTGTGTTAGTGCCTTGGTGGTGGTCTGGGGGTGTGTTAGTGCCTTGGTGATGGTCTGGGGGTGTGTTAGTGCCTTGGTGATGGTCTGGGGTGTGTTAGTGATGGTTAGTGGGTGTGTTAGTGCCTGGTGATGATGGTCTGGGGGTTGTTAGTGACGTCTGGGGGTGTGTTAGTGCCTTGGTGATGGTGGGGGGTGTGTGTGTGATGGTCTGGGGGTGTGTTTAGTGCCTTGGTGATGGTCTGGGGTGTGTGCCTTGGTGATGGTCTGGGGGTGTGTTAGTGCCTTGGTGATGGTCTGGGGTGTGTTAGTGCCTTGGTGATGGTCTGGGGGTGGTGTTAGTGCCTGGTGATGGTCTGGGGGTGTGTTAGTGCCTTGGTGATGGTCTGGGGTGTGTGTTAGGTGGGTGGTGTGTTAGTGTCCTTGGGGTGGTCTGGGGGTGGTTGTGTTGGTGATGGTCTGGGGGTGTGTTAGTGCCTTGGTGATGGTCTGGGGTGTGTTAGTGCCTTGGTGATGGTCTGGGGGTGTAGTGCCTTGGTGATGGTCTGGGGGTGTGTGTTAGTGATGGTCTGGGGTGTGTTAGTGCCTTGGTGATGGTCTGGGGGTGTGTTAGTGACTTGGTGATGGTCTGGGGGTGTGTGTTTAGTGCCTTGGTGATGGTCTTGGGTGTGTTAGTGCCTTGGTGATGGTATGGGGGTGTGTTAGTGCTCCTTGGTGATGGTCTGGGGGTTGTGTTAGTGCCTTGGTGATGGTCTGGGGTGTGTTAGTGCCTTGGTGATGGTCTGGGGGTGTGTTAGTGCCTTAGTGCCTTGTGTGATGGTCTGCTGGGGGTGTGTTAGTGCCTTGGTGATGGTGTGGGGGTGTGTTAGTGATGGGGTCTGGGGGTGTGTTAGTGCCTTGGTGAGGTACATTGGGTCTAGTTGGGCCTTGTGATGTTTCTGGGGGTGTGTTAGTGCCTCTGTGATGGTCTGGGGTGTGTTAGTGCCTTGGTATGGTTGGGGGTAGTGGCTTAGTTGTAGTTGGTGAGTGGTCTGTAGTTGTAGTGTGTAGTGCCTTGGGTGATGGTCTAGTTGGGGGTGTGTTGTAGTTGGCTGTAGTGATAGTTGGGGGTGTTGTGTAGTGTAGTTGGGGGTGTAGTTGGCTGTGGTGTAGGGGTGTGTGTAGTTGGGTTAGTGATGGTCTGGCTGTAGTTGTGCCTTGGTGTATGGTAGTTGGGTGTAATAGTGCCTGGTGTAGGTTGGGGGTAGTGTTAGTGCCTTGGTGATGGTCTGGGGTTGTGTTAGTGCCTTGTGGATGGTCTGTGGGTGTGTTAGTGCAGTGTTGTCTGTCAGGGTGTGTTAGTGCCTGTCAGTGGTTTCTGGTGTTAGTCCCAGTGGGGAACTTGCATCATGTGAAGGCTTGGTTAATGCTGAGAGGTACATACAGGTTTGGTCAGTGTTTGTGATGCCATCTTGCTGTTTCAGTCAAGAAAATGCCAAGCCAGTGTTGCACGTGTTACAACAGTGTGGCTTCGTAGTCAAAACTGTCAGTGTTAGGTGTAGTGTTTCTGTCTGGTTGTAGTTTCTGTACTGGAGTGTAGTTGGCTGTAGTTGTTTCTTGGGTGTTTCTGTAGTTGGGTCTAGTTGGCTGTAGTTGTAATTGGGTTCTGTTTCTGTAGTTGTAGTTGGGTCTAGTTTTTCTGTCTGTAGTTGTCAGTGTTTCTGTCAGTTTTTCTGTTTCTGTCAGTTGTAGTTGTAGTTCTAGTTGGTCTAGGTCTGTCTGTGGCTGTCAGTTTCTGTAGTTTCTGTTCTGTAGTTTCTGTCAGTTGGCTGTAGTTGTAGTTGGGTGTTTCTGTTTCTGTCAGTGTTTAGTTGGCTGTCAGTGTTTCTGTCAGTGTTTCTAGTTGGCTGTTTCTGTCAGTGTTTCTGTCAGTGTTTCTGTTTCTGTCAGTGTTTTTGTCAGTGTTTCTGTTTCGTCAGTGTTCTGTTTTCTGTCAGTGTTTCTGTAGTGTGGCTTCTGTTTCTGTCAGTGTTTCTGTCAGTGTTTCTGTTTCTGTCAGTGTTTCTGTCAGTGTTTCTGTTCTGTCAGTGTTTCTGTCAGTGTTTCTGTCAGTGTGTTTCTGTCAGTGTTTGTTTCTGTCAGTGTTTCTGTCAGTGTTTTTCTGTCAGTGTTTCTGTCAGTGTTTTCTTTCTGTCAGTGTTTCTGTTTCTGTCAGTGTTTCTGTCAGTGTTTCTGTCAGTGTTTTTTCTGTCAGTGTTTCTGTCAGTGTTGTCAGTGTTTCTGTTTCTGTCAGTGTTTCTGTGTTTTCTGTCAGTGTTTCTGTCAGTGTTTCTGTCAGTGTTTCTGTCAGTGTTTCTGTCAGTTTTCTGTCAGTGTTTCTGTTTCTGTCAGTGTTTCTGTCAGTGTGTTTCTGTCAGTGTTTCTGTCAGTGTTTCTGTCAGTGTTTCTGTCAGTGTTTCAGTGTTTCTGTCAGTGTTTCTGTTTCTGTCAGTGTTTCTGTCAGTGTTTCTGTCAGTGTTTCTGTTTCTGTCAGTTTCTGTTTCTGTCAGTGTTGTCAGTGTTTCTGTTCTGTCAGTGTTTCTGTCAGTGTTTTCTGTCAGTGTCAGTGTTTCTGTCAGTGTTTCTGTTTTCTGTCAGTGTTTCTGTCAGTTTGTCTGTGTGTCTGTCAGTGTTTCTGTCAGTGTTTCTGTTTCTGTCAGTGTTTCTGTCAGTGTTTCTGTTTCTGTCAGTGTTTCTGTCAGTGTTTCTGTTTCTGTCAGTGTTTCTGTCAGTGTTTCTGTCAGTGTTTCTGTCAGTGTTTCTGTCAGTGTCTGTCAGTCTTTCTTTCTGTCAGTGTTTCTGTCAGTGTTTCTGTCAGTTTTTCTGTTTCTGTCAGTGTTTCTGTCAGTGTTTCTGTCAGTGTTTCTGTTCTGTCAGTCAGTTTTCTGTTTGTTGTCTGTCAGTGTTTCTGTCAGTGTTTCTGTCAGTGTTTCTGTCAGTGTTTCTGTTTCTGTCAGTGTTTCTGTTTCTGTCAGTGTTTCTGTCAGTGTTTCTGTCAGTGTTTCTGTTTCTGTCAGTGTTTCTGTCAGTGTTTCTGTTTCTGTCAGTGTTTCTGTCAGTGTTTCTGTTTCTGTCAGTGTTTCTGTCAGTGTTTCTGTCAGTGTTTGTCTCTGGTCCTGTGTGGAGCTGTTTGTTGAGATGGTGCTGACTCAGATCCTCAGCTGCAGTGACTGATGTCTGCAGTAACATTAGACCAGTCTACACCACAGGCCCACGCTTTACCACACACACACAAATACACACAGATACACACAGATACATGTGTACACAAATACACACACATACACACACATATACACACACATATACACACACTTATACATGTGTACACAAATACACACACATATACACACACTTATACATGTGTACACAAATACACACAAATACACACACATATACATGTGTACACAAATACACACAAATATACACATATACACACAAATACACACAAATATACAAATATACACACAGATACACACAGATACACACAAATATACAAATATACACACATATACACACAGATACACACAAATATACAAATATATACAAATATACCCACATATACACAGTGTCAGGAGCAGGGCCGTGTCAGTGACAGAGGAACCGTCACATACACAGTTCAAATAAACATATGTGTGTGGACTTGTCGACTCTTTAGATTGAATGAAGTAAGGAATTCATCTTTCCCTTTGAATATCAAGAGGCAAATATAACGTTATAGGTGATTCCTTCACAATCGTAGCTAGTATTACATAAGTTTAAGAAAGTATACTGTGTTTCTCCCCTAGAAGAAGTCACGCGCGGTGCATGATGGGATACAGAAGTGCGCGAAGTCTGCTCAGAAGTATGCTTCATTCACGGCCGATCTCCATGGAAACACAGAAGTTACATAATGACCCTTCAGATGCAGCCAACCGTCACCTGCTGACACGACAAAAGACACTTTCACACTTGTAAATTCAAAACAGCTACACAAGTCCATGTTTACAAAATTATAAAATTGCCCAAAACATTTTTTGACCAAGAAGTGCACGAACCAGGTGTCCTTCTTTTGAATAACGCCAACCTGGTCACGCGAGCTAATGCTAATGCTAATTTTAGAGCCCAGTAAATATTGAAATAACAAATGTGCCCCTCAGTGACGTTTTCTCATCTGTGAAGTGTTTAACATGTTCTCAGTGAAATCGACACACAGCTCCCTGTCCACAGCCCGACCCCTGACCCCCTGACCCCCTGACCCCTAACACCCTGACCCTGCAGTGTTCCACAATATGGCATTATACCATCACTTTTTTTTCTCTTGACATTTTATTTTAAACAACAAACACCAGGACACATGTACACACACAAACAATAAGCTTTTGGTTTTTTTTATTGCTCTTCATAATGAAAACAGGTTTTAAAGGTCTAATCCAGGACTAAACCAGGACTAAACCAAGACTAACCCAGGACTAAACCAGGACAAAACCAGGACTAACCGAGGACTAAACCAGGACTAACCCAGGACTAAACCAGGACTAACCCAGGACCAAACCAGGACCAAACCAGGACTAAACCAGGACAAAACCAGGACTAAACCAGGACTAACCCAGGACTAAACCAGGACTAAACCAGGACAAAACCAGGACTAACCCAGAACTAAACCAGGACTAACCCAGGACTAACCCAGGACTAAACGAGGACTAAACCAGGACTAACCCAGGACAAAACCAGGACTAAACCAGGTCTAACCCAGGACTAAACCAGGTCTAACCCAGGACTAACCCAGGAGTAAACCAGGACAAACCCAGGACTAACCCAGGACTAAACCAGGACTAACCCAGGACTAAACCAGGTCTAACCCAGGACTAACCCAGGACTAAACCAGGACAAACCCAGGACTAACCCAGGACTAAACCAGGACTAACCCAGGACTAAACCAGGACTAACCCAGGACTAAACCAGGTCTAACCCAGGACAAAACCAGGACTAAACCAGGACTAACCCAGGACTAACCCAGGACTAAACGAGGACAAAACCAGGACTAACCCAGGACTAAACCAGGACTAACCCAGGACTAACCCAGGACTAAACCAGGACTAACCCAGGACTAACCCAGGACTAACCCAGGACTAAACCAGGACTAACCCAGGACTAACCCAGGACTAACCCAGGACTAACCCAGGACTAAACCAGGACTAACCCAGGACTAACCCAGGACTAACCCAGGACTAACCCAGGACTAACCCAGGACTAAACCAGGTCGTCCTTGTCTCAGTGGCATAAATGAGTTTCAGTTTTATTGTTGATGGTGTATATTTGTATATTTGAGTGATGTGTTACAGTGACAGGCCTAACTCCAGGTCTACAGAGTTCTGTTACTTATCGTAGTATCTCAGTGTGTGAAGTATGAGCACAGACCCAGAGCTGGTCCGGATGTGTGTTTGGCTGTGAGCTGCACCTTGTAACTCTACACCGCCCCCTGCTGGGTCACCTCAGGACAAGCACATTGATGGGAGACTTCAGACCTGTGTGGATGAGACAGAAGCAGAAGCACAATATGTGTCACCATATACAACTTTAAAATAAAAAATCTTCAACCAACTGTAAATACTTTTGTTGGTTTCTTGGTTGTTGTTTTTTTTCATTTTAAAATGTAAATATTCTCCACTTGTGTTAACGTCTGCTCCTGCAAAACAGAACTGTACAGATGATGAGTTTAGGGCCAGACTAAGAGTTATGTTTCATTTTATCTCTTCATATACACAGCCATTTTGAGTTTTGGTATTTGGAAAAAAGACTTGATCTGTACAACTCCAAAAAAAATGTATCTCTATTTTTTATCTCTATTTTTTCAGTTTATAAATCATCATCATCTTTTTCATGGTCATTTGATTATTTGTCTTTTACTTGTATCTAATTTGCTCTTAGGACATAGTATCTCTTTGAAACCAAAGCCGTCTCTCTTTGAGCGTCCAGTGAGTGTCCAGTGCTCTGGGTTGAGTCCTCGTTGCCGTAGCGATGACTCTCTGACTGTGGCACTGCAGATGTGTTTGCTGCAGAGGAGGAGGCTGAAACCTGAGACCTTTCCATTACAGGTCATAGTTTCCACCAGGCATCTGACAGGTTAGACCACTTCACTATAACACAGTGAACACGGTTATATTTAAGGTTCTGCGGAGAAAATCTGGACTAAGAGTTTTCTAGTTTTAAAACTTTGAGGTGAGGTTTAGGCTATAATTTTACTTCCTGGTTGGACAGAGCAGCAGATATGACACAGATGTTACCTAGCAACCGCAATCTAAACAAGGGCCAAAAAGTTAGTTATAATTAGAAGATGATAAAAAAAATACAACTCAGCTCTACTTCCTGTATTTTTGTTCTTTTCTTCTCACCTTTTTGCACAATCCTCCATTTATCTGATGTAAAACTATATAAATATTTAGGACAGGTTTTATCCACCAAACCAGGTGAGAATTATAAAAACATGAAATCCTTTAATATGCAGTGTAGAGGCTGCAGGCTGTTTGCCTCACAGATGAAACTCTGCTCTGTTGGTCTTACAGATGCTCAGAACACAGTTTTCTCTCTGAATCTGCAGTGTCACAGCTCTGTCAAAGTGCAGTTCAAGGATGTGACCGCCAGAGGGCGCTGCAGACCTACCTTTGACTCCACAGAAGGTGGCGCAATAAAAACCCTGAGCTTCATTCTTAGGTAGTTTCTGAACATGCAAGTTTGAACTAAAAAAAGGCCTAATCTGGGGTTAAATCTGATGTGATTTTATAAACTAAAGCTGAACCTGGCCTGAGGTGGACAGTCTGCCACTTTGTTTGTGTGTGTGTCTCTTCAGTTCTAGTCACTACTGGGGGTAGTGACTATTTGGTGTTGAGACACTTGTGAGTCAGTATTGACTTTGTTTTTTGTTTGTAAGATTTGTGTTTTAGTTAACTTTACTTTTGCTCTTTGTTTTAGCCCCCCGCCAAGTACTTTGTTTAGTTTTGTTTAGTTCACATTCCTGTTATTTAAATTACTTCTTTCTTTACCATTTTTCCATCTTGGTGTTTTTTTTTTTTTGTTACTTCCCCGTCCCACAACGAGCTGGGTTGTAACAATGTGGATAGACCCAGTGATTACAGAGATATTAACCATAACCCAGGTCAACACTTCTGCAGTCTGACATTTACAGAGAAGGATCTGACCTGTCTCCAGTTTATGTGGTAAAAGGAGCAGTGCGATATTTTATTGATTAGGCTCATCATCACAAAGCACCTTGAATAAGTCCCAAAGACCTCACTCACAAGTGTACTGCTCGTGTACTCGCTGTCCATATTATCTCTGTAGAGCTGCCCGCTGGACCACGAGAGGTGAGGCATAGTCATTCTGCCACAGTAACTCAGGGAGGACAAGCACACTCCACACAGAGATCAGGAGTCTAACCCACAACCTCCTGGTGAGAGGGAGGAGACAGGATATGCTCACTGTTGTACTCACCTGGTGGAGGGGGTCTGGTTTCTGTAACACAAAAGACATATTTTAGTTAAACTCCCATAAAAACAAAGTCTTTTTATTTAACTCATGTGTATCACCCATGTCACAGGAGCAGGTTCAGAGGAGCGGGTTCAGAGGAGCGGGTTCAGGGGAGCGGGTTCAGAGGGGCGGGTTCAGGGGAGCGGGTTCAGAGGAGCGGGTTCACGGGAGCGGGTTCAGGGGAGCGGGTTCAGGGGAGCGGGTTCAGAGGGGCGGGTTGAGGGGAGCGGGTTCAGGGGAGCGGGTTCAGGGGAGCGGGTTCAGGGGAGCGGGTTCAGGGGAGCGGGTTCAGAGGAGCGGGTTCACGGGAGCGGGTTCAGGGGAGCGTGTTCAGGGGAGCGAGTTCAGGGGAGCGGGTTCAGAGGAGCGGGTTCACAGGAGCGGGTTCAGAGGAGCGGGTTCAGAGAAGCGGGTTCAGTGTTGGAAAAGCTGTCAACAAAATCTCCTCCTCTCAAAACCCACACTTCTTGGGGGGATTCAGACTCTTTTAAAGCTGTGACACAATTACGAGCCAGCCCCATCGGGACAGTGTGGAGCTGAGAGGCTCGAGCGGAACATCTCTAGTTCAAAGCCTCATGAAGCCTCATTTGGACGTCACTAGCTACAGTCCCATGGATCTTAAATTTCTGAATAATATGTGCAACTGTATCACAGGAACATCAAGCTGCTTGGAGATGGTCTTACAGCCTTTACCTTTAACATACTGGTCTATAGTTTTCTTTCTAATTTCCTGACACAGCTCGTCCCTCTGCTTCCTCTGGTCCATGTTGAGTGTGGTATGCACCATGTCACCAAACAGCACAGTGACGAGCTGTCGCCCTACAGGCCACTGACTGATCACACACTGTCCACGCCTGTGATGATACTTAGTGACACACCTTGGATTAACATGTCCCTTTGGTCACATTGTTTTCAGTCTTTTCTATTAGTACCATCATTTTTGTCCAGGCCTGTTTCATGAGTTAATTTTTTTAAGTAATTCTCTTGAAGCACGGTTGAAAAGCAATGTCTGACTTTCATTGGTAAAATTTCATAGAATTTTTATTTATTATTACTTCTGTCAGTGTCACGGCCCTATTCCTGGATGTTTGCCGTGTGTTATTATTTCGTGTGCAGGTGGAGTTGGTTGGCGCGGTCCCAGTGCGTCAAGGGCCCGACTGCACCTTTAAAAGCTCGTGCACGTCAGAAGCTCGTGCTCATCCTGCTCCCAGCCGCTCACCTGCGCGTCCCACACTTCTTTTTATTACTTTGATTTGCAACATTCAACATGGCACACACACCTCTTTCATGTCATATACTCGCACTTACACTCCTAGACATTTACAGATATTCAAACCTCATTAAAACGCGTTTTAAGTTCATTAATTTGGCAAATAAACACTTTATTTCATTGAATAGATGGTTTTGCGTATTTTCTGTCATGGCTTGGAGGCGGGTCATGACAGTCAGATTCAAGTTATTTCTGTGACCATTGTGAGTTTTTCTTTCGTTAACCGAAGAGTACCAACAATTTTGTCCATGTGTGTGAACCACGACCATGTAAATCATTGTTTTGGTTTTACACAATTATTTGCTGATTGACAATTTTTCAAGCTGTGGATCTTAAATCAGACTGACAGGTGTTGCACTGGGCAGGACTAAGCCAGGTCTGAGGACTTCTGTAAAACAGGAAAGAGTTCTAAAAAAATGACTAAACCAACTCATCCCCTCAGCAGTGGAGTCTGATGGACGGTCTGACATTATAGCACTTTCAGCAGCACTTAACTGATAGAAAGAAACTGGACTTTTCCCCCTTAAGAAGAGAATTAGTTTTAAATTGTTAATCGCTATGGCAACGGTCCTACTTTCTCTTCCTTCTGGACTTGCTCTATTTGTGGGCGGGGTCTCGTGTGTCCTTCAGTGATAATTCTCAACACTTCTGTGATCCAACAGTCGAGAGCGAAAAGCAAAAAGGTGAGCGTGACTGACTGAAATCTATTGGCTAATGCTAGCTTGTCTCTGTAACGTTATTTGAGAGGGACTTGTTTAACAGCACAAATGGGTTCACCTGCTGTAGTTCAGCTGAGACATTTCTTTACGGCCAGTTTGTGTTAAAACTGTTATGTACTTTGACTTTTGACCTCTCTTGTAACCATAGTTACAACAAACACACTGAATGTATTAATGCGCTATTACACCGAGTGCTTCACGTGTTGATGCCTGTCACACGAGGCAATACTAATTACTTTGCAGTGTTTCTTCTCATTGTCTTTGCCTGGGAAATATGGGGAAGATATAACAAAAACAAAGCTCAAATTTAAGTCTGACTTTAGTAACAGAGCTTCAGACAGAGCAGGACCTCTAGTTAGCATCACACTCCCAGGGAATATTGATGACATCAGCTGCAAAGTGTGAACAGAGCAGAGTCAGTAATGTTCTGGGACTGGTGCATGTGTGAATGGACTGGACTGGGACACACACTGCTCAGTTCTGACTTAAACTACTGCTGTGTCTTTGTCTTCCTCAGATAAAACAACACAGAGAGGAGGCAGGAGCCTTTGGTCCAGAGCCTGTCCACGATGTCGGGAGAGGCTCCATGAGATCACCCTGAGGTGTCCACGATGTCGGGAGAGGCTCCATGAGATCACCCTGAGGTGCCCACGATGTCGGGAGAGGCTCCATGAGATCACCCTGAGGTGCCCACGATGTCGGGAGAGGCTCCATAAGATCACCCTGAGGTGTCCACGATGTCGGGAGAGGCTCCATGAGATCACCCTGAGGTGCCCACGATGTCGGGAGAGGCTCCATGAGATCACCCTGAGGTGCCCACGATGTCGGGAGAGGCTCCATGAGATCACCCTGAGGTGCCCACGATGTCGGAGAGGCTCCATGAGATCACCCTGAGGTGCCCACGATGTCGGGAGAGGCTCCATGAGATCACCCTGAGGTGTCCACGATGTCGGGAGAGGCTCCATGAGATCACCCTGAGGTGTCCACGATGTCGGGACAAGCTCCAGGCCATGACCCTGCGGTGCCCGCGGTGCCGGGGAGGATGGGTCGAGATGGAGCTGGAGACCCGACAGCACGAAAGGTTAGAGGCTCAGTCCTGGTTCAGTCCTGGTTCAGTCTTGGTTCAGTCCTGGTTCAGACCTGGTTCAGTCTTGGTTCAGTCCTGGTTCAGACCTGGTTCAGTCCTGGTTCAGTCCTGGCTTAGACCAGGATTGAGTCCTGATTTTGAGTTGTGGGACAGACTGGTTCAGGCTTTGGGCTCAGCCTAGAGTCAGTTCTAGTTTAAACCTGAGATAGTCTTGGGTTAGTCCTTGGTTCACTCTTTGGTTTAGTCCTGGTTTAGTCCTGGTTTAGTCCTGGTTTTGAGTCCTTGGCAGTGGTGGATTAAGTCGTCAGTTTTGTTAAGGAGATTTCTTTTCATGTGATACTTTTACTTGAGTAACTTTTTACTTCTGTATCTGTACTTTTACTGAAGTAAAAGTATTTAAGTATCCATTAAAAAAGTACCTTTTTAGAGTAAAAAAGTAAAAGTATTTCACACAGATTTTGATGAAGTGTTGGTAATTTGTTAAAGTTGTGAAATGTGGTGATATTGATTAAAAATGATAGATTTTGTTCGACAGTAACAATACAAATACATTTCTTAACTTTTCTTTTGGATTTTGTGTATTTATTTTCGCTGCTCAAAGCTAAAACCTAAACTTTGGTCAGGATCATACCACGAACATGGTAAAAAATAACCCCTCAAATCAAATGAACATTAATTTTTACTTTACAGTCCTGTTCAAAAATGTAGTAGAGTAGAAAGTGCAGATACTGCTCTCAAATGTAGTGAAGTAAAAGTAAAAAGTATCCACTGTAAAATTACCCGGCGTAGACCTGGTGTTGAGTCCAGGGATAGACCAGATTAGTCCCTGGTTTAACTTTAGATTGTGAAGAGAAGATCCTGTCGAGACATCACCACGGAGCCCAGTCCCACGGAGCCCAGTCCCACGGAGCCCAGTCCCACGGAGCCCAGTCCCACGGAGCCCAGTCCCACGGAGCCCAGTCCCACTACTGGACCGTCCGGGCTGTCAGGCCGTGGTGATTATTATGGTCGTGGTGGTCATCACCATTATTGTTTTAATTTATGTTTTAAAATCTTGATTTTTTTTTTATAATTTTGTTTTTGAAATGTTCGTTTTGTTCTTGTTTTGTTTTATATTTTTCTGTTCAATAAAACTTTTATATATTTAAGAGAGTTTCATTTGTGTAGATTCATATTTTGAGTCTAGGCCAAGAAAACGCAGGTATTTAAAGTGTGAAATATGAAGTTGTGTCCTGCTCTTTTCATCTTCATGTGTATCTTTCATCTATTCCATCACGGGTGTTTTCATTGTTCATAAATGTGTTGAACATGGACAGGCTCGCCTCTACACAGATCTAACCCGTAACTTTTTACCATGGAGACAAGCAGGGGGCGGGGCCTAAACTAGGAAAGCTACATAGTGCATCTTAATCCTTTTAACTGGTAATTAATGTGGACTTTCTGAAGTTGTTGTGAAAAATGATTCCACTTTATTTATTTGTGCCAGTGTTTGTTTCATGAGGCCCAGGAATTAATTAAGCATAAACCAGGTCGTCAAATCTGGGTTTGACACTTACTTCTTTCATGGCAAAAACAATCGTATTATTAATTCATTTTCATACTAGTCAGACAAGAGCCGACTCTGAACTCATGCAGTCTGCTCTGCTCATTTCAGAGCCTGATAAATACTGAAATAAGGCTTTAATGTTTTAGTTAGCATTAGCGTTAGCACTGACACATAAAGCTGCCCCTTTATAAACACAAATGTGTCCCTCAGTGACGTTTTCTCATCTGTAAAGTGTTTAACACGTATGAAGTCATAGCAATACAACTTTAGTTGTAATATTTGCTCGTCTAAGCTCGACATTTGTTATTTGGTGGATTTCATTTATATCTGTGATTAGCTCTTTATGCTAACTCCTGCACCAGCGCTTAGCCTAGACCAGAGGTCGGCAACGTTTAACACCCAAACAGCCATTTGGAGCCGGTTTCCACGGGAAAAAACACTGGGAGCCACAAATATTTTTGACATTTAAACTGAAGAGAACACTGCATATATTGTTTTGGGGTTTTTTGGGTTATTTTTTTACCTTTACGTTTTGTGCTTATGACAGGGGTCCCCAACCTTTTTTGCACCTTGGACTGGAATAATGTAGGTTTTACTTTCACACACCGGCCTTCTACACGTGGCAGATAAATATGGCATAAATAATTTGAGAGCATAAAAACTACAGTCACCACTGAATCAGTGGAGCCCTCCACGTGTTTCTTTACGATGAGCTGGTCCCATCGAGGACTGATGGAGACAGTGACTCCCACATTGTGTTTCTTATGTCCAGTCTGTGCTGTAATTTCTTTCAAAAAAGTCTAAAGTCTTATCTTTAAATCCAGGTGCTTAGTGGCCATGAGCCAAAGCCGTTTTGAAGGTTTCATTGCCTTGTTCACTTTTCCTCATGTTGTACAGAACGGACTCGGCGCGGGACAGTCGCCTGTGGAGACAAACTCATATTTTCAGCAGGGCTCCTGGTGTCGTCTGTTAAATTGATCTTTCTTTTTCTTAGAGCTCGTAGATCCTCTTCGGGCTCCTCAGTTTGGCCTTTTCCCCTTTGTCCAAAGACTTTTGTTTTTGTCTCATTTTCTCTTGTGGCTCGACTTTTGGGCTCGTGTCTGTTACACGTGATACGTCATCGAGGAGACGAGCAGATCAGCACAGAGAGAATAAACTCCACTTATGTTAAATGGATTTATGTGGTGATTTTCATTATATATCTACGAACGAGCTTATTAGTGTCACGAGGGACGGGCCAAAGTCACGTCACAGAAGATGAGGTCACTGATAAATTTAGTGTTTCTGTGCGGCCCCGTAGCAAACGCGTAAAGGACCAGAACCGGTCCCCGGCCCAGAGGTTGGGGATAAGTGGTTTATAAATCCATGAAGTGCTGCAGAGACTTCTGCTCCTGAACCTCTGAGCATCTGAAAATCAGGGCTGAGTCTTTCCGCAGGACTGTGAGACGTGTGTGTGAGACGTGTGTGAGAGGCGTGTGTGTGAGACGTGTGTGAGACGTGTGTGTGAGGCGTGTGTGTGAGACGTGTGTGTGAGGCGTGTGTGTGAGGCGTGTGTGTGAGGGCTGTGTGTGTGAGGACGTGTGTGTGAGGCGTGTGTGTGAGACGTGTGTGTGAGACGTGTGTGTGAGACGTGTGAGACGTGTGTGTGAGACGTGTGTGTGAGGCGTGTGTGTGAGGCGTGTGTGTGAGGCGTGTGTGTGAGACGTGTGTGTGAGGCGTGTGTGTGAGACGTGTGTGTGTGAGGCGTGCGTTGTGTGAGGCGTGCGTGAGAGACGTGCGTGTGTGAGACGTACGTGTGAGGCGTGCGTGAGAGACGTGCGTGTGAGGCGTGCGCGTGAGACGTGCGCGTGAGGCGTGCGTGAGAGACGTGCGTGTGAGGCGTGCGTGTGAGACGTGCGTGTGAAACGTGCGTGAGAGACTTGCGTGTGAAACGTGCGTGAGAGACTTGCGTGTGAGGCGTGCGTGAGAGACGTGCGTGTGAGGCGTGCGTGTGAGGCGTGCGTGAGAGACGTGCGTGTGAGGCGTGCGTGTGAGACGTGTGTGTGAGGCGTGTGTGTGAGACGTGTGTGTGAGACGTGTGTGTGAGATGTGTGTGTGTGAGGCGTGTGTGAGACGTGTGTGTGAGGCGTGTGTGTGAGGCGTGTGTGTGAGGCGTGTGTGTGAGACGTGTGTGTGAGACGTGTGTGTGGAGGCGTCTGTGTGAGACGTGTGTGTGAGGCGTGTGTGTGAGACGTGTGTGTGAAACGTGTGTGAGAGACGTGTGTGAGACGTGTGTGTGAGACGTGTGTGAGACGTGTGTGTGAGGCGTGTGTGTGAGGCGTGTGTGTGAGGCGTGTGTGTGAGGCGTGTGTGTGAGACGTGTGTGTGAAACGTGTGTGAGAGACGTGTGTGAGACGTGTGTGTGAGACGTGTGTGAGACGTGTGTGTGAGGCGTGTGTGTGAGGCGTGTGTGTGAGGCGTGTGTGTGAGGCGTATGTGTGAGACGTGTGTGAGGCGTGTGTGAGACGTGTGTGTGAGGCGTGTGTGTGAGGCGTGTGTGTGAGACGTGTGTGTGAGACGTGTGTGTGAGGCGTGAGCGCTGTTTGTTTTAACATCGTTCTGTGAGTGTGACGCTTATTTTGAGCAATGAAAATCATTTTATTTTAATATTTCAAGATCACAATAATGTTCTAATTTAAACTACAGTAAAAAATAAAATAAAATACTCTTCAATGAAATACTTGTCCTTTATTTTCCTAAGCCACAGTATAAGGACTAAAGAGCCACATGTGGCTCCGGAGCCGCGGGTTGCCAACCTCTGGCCTATTTCTCCGTTGGTTCTATATTGTATATTGTAAATCGATCCATAACAATTGTATTATATTGTCATAGCAATACAACTTTAGTTGTAATATTTGCTCGTCTAAGCTCGACATTTGTTATTTGGTGGATTTCATTTATATCTGTGATTAGCTCTTTATGCTAACTCCTGCACCAGCGCTTAGCCTAGACCAGAGGTCGGCAACGTTTAACACCCAAACAGCCATTTGGAGCCGGTTTCCACGGGAAAAAACACTGGGAGCCACAAATATTTTTTGATACTGTTTTTTTGACAGAGAACACTATTTATATTGTTCAGGGTTTGAGGTTTTTGTTTTTTTTTACCTTTACGTTTTGTGCTGACAGGGGCCCCCAACCTTTTTTGCTCCTTGGACTGGAATAATGTAGGTTTTACTTTCACACACCGGCCTTCTACACGTGGCAGATAAATATGGCATAAATAATTTGAGAGCATAAAAACTACAGTCACCACTGAATCAGTGGAGCCCTCCACGTGTTTCTTTACGATGAGCTGGTCCCATCGAGGACTGATGGAGACAGTGACTCCCACATTGTGTTTCTTATGTCCAGTCTGTGCTGTAATTTCTTTCAAAAAAGTCTAAAGTCTTATCTTTAAATCCAGGTGCTTAGTCGCCATGAGCCAA
>JAIEZT010000520.1:0-44796 GCA_019594935.1 Periophthalmus modestus | reverse complement strand
CTTGCACTTAAATTCCACTATATCAGACTTGAGGCCTTTTACAAGGTTTGCAATGGGCATAGAATATCTAATTTAACAAAGTAAATAGTACAGAACCTTTTGGAGTACATACATGTTTAAGTGATTACTTTTTCCTTTTACTCTTTCACTACATTTGAGAGAGGGTACCTTCTTTCTACCACTAACCACGACATTTTTGAACTGGAAAGTAAAAGCATTTTTCATTATTGTCTGAGACCTGAGAAATGCTTTTAACACGTTCATACTTTGAGCAAACAAAAAAAATAAAAATCAAACATTGGCAGCTTTATTAAATCCACAATCGCACAAAATCTTTACTTTTTAGTCTTTAGGTACATTTTAAACAGTTACTTACATACTGTTACTTTATGTGATTTTTCCATGTGATCTTTTACTTTTGCGTGATATTTTATTTTTATTTTTCTGTACTTCCGAACAAAATAGTACTTCTTTGCTTTGGCAATTTGCTTTTTGATATTTCTGAATAGTCTATTGTCGTTTAAAAGGCACTGCCCTCATAATGAGTCTTGTGGTTTCAAATGTGTTTCATACGGTCGTCACAAAACCATCCAAAGGGCCAACATAAAAAAGGTTTTGTCTTATGCCACGCTCGCTTCTTGGTTAATAGTAGATGCTGACAAACACTTCACACCACCACGGACACACCAGTTTACAACATCAAAGACTTGATTTTACCACTTTCCCCATGTCACATAATAGCTCACAACTTGTATATACCTTTTTCAGTTTGAGTGTGTGTTACACCCACTCAGAGTCGGACACCTCCACCTTAAAAACCTGACAGACTTTGGGTGTTTTTTATAGCGTTTTGTACTGGAGTGGTTTTTACCCTTGTCCCCCTGATGGGCACACAGCCAAACTGATCATTCTTCCCCCAAAGTGCTCATTTGTGCCACCTCCGGTGTGCACAACGCTATAATTACCTCAAAACGTAAACTGGAAGCTATGTCTGACAAAGACCTGAGCAACTGTCATAAAAGTACGACAGTTTGCGGCGAGTCTTACAAGACATATTAATGGCATTTTAAGGGATACGACACTTTTCCCATTTGTCTTGCGGAAAAAGAATCTTGGTCAAAACACCTGGTCGCTCTAAGTGCTTTGGGTCTGAACAGTGAGGAGCAGCTAGCAGGTCACCGCCCTGTCACAAAACGCCAACGTCTGCCCATTTAATATGCGGAGACTCCATGAAAACTGGCTTGTCATTTCTTGATTGTAATTATGAGGCAACTTAATGAGCTTCCAAGACAGGATTCAAGGCTCTTTAGGCTGCTAAATTAACTAAAAACAATAAAAGTGATCTGTTTTAAAACATATCCATTCAAATCAGTGACGCTTTTAGCACACTGTTCTGTTCCATTTAATAGCATCACAGTGGAAGTATTAATAAAACATGACAGACATATTCTATAATAAGCCTGATACTGGTTGTTTGGAGCATTTGTGATCTTTTAAATAACTCCCTTATGAAGGTTCAAACAGAACCAGGCCAGATATCACACATTTAAATGCACTTTTTAATAGGCCCGTCGCGATAACACATTTTCAAGTTCGTATATCGCTGAAGTAAATATAGAAGACGATAACGATAATATTGAAACTACTTTATGAGAAAGAGACAAAAACCCAAGAGCAGTTTTAAACCACAAAAAAGAAGATTCAAAAGATACAATATTATTTTAAAAAATCATGAGCTGCGAGAAATAACCAGCAGAATGAAACACTTTAGTCGTATAATTGCATCTGTAATGAGTCATAGAAGTTATTAATTCAAGTTTCTATGGCTTTAATCATATTATATAGATTAAAAAAAATGACAAAACATTTGTCAGTAGTGCAAAGAAAATGTCCCCCATGATAAATATTGACCTCCCCAAAAACATATCTTCCATCTTTCATGTATTGAACTATAAGTCAAGATAGTAATTATCATGACAGTCTGACTTTTTAACTCAGCTGTTCAAAAACCTCAGTAAACTTTACATAAGAACACGTCTGTTGTCCAATAGGTCTTACTAGCTTGTTTTGTTCCAGTGCTCAGCCTAACACTGGGTACAATTACTTTTTTCCCAATAAAAGTACTCACATGAGAACATAAACTTGACTTTTAAAATTTTTAGAGCCGGTGATCTTCTTCTTTCTGTAACCCCCAACCTGTTTTTCACTGTACATTTTGTCACTACCCGTATTTATGTGATTTTCTGGAGAAACGAGTTTGAGCACCTGCTGAATTTTTTGTTGAGATAACATGTTATTTTGAAACCCTTATCTCCCACATAGTGCACACACTGCTAATGACACCACTGTCTCGTGTGTGAATACCAGGGACATACTTTTTTACGAATGTTTAAGAATCCAGTTTTACACGCACATTATAAGAAGAAAAAATGGGAAATACTTTTAAATGTTTCAGTTATATATTTTACAACCTGTTGGATATGTTTTATGGGATAAAAACTGACACTTATAGAAAGTATTAATGCACAGAACCTAAAACTGGATGGGCTGGTTCATTTGCTGTACTAAATAAATAGAGTAAAGCCAACAGTCGGCATATTATAATGACAAATAAGAATTACACCTACTCTTACTCCTATGGGGACCTGCACAGTGACCACACTGTCTACTGTGCCAACATCCAAGTAGTTGCATTGATCTAACAGAAGATATGAATGAACAGCATTAAAACAATAGACCAACAGGTCTATGGTTGGTTTGGCTCGTGCTTGAGTCTGGCACATTGACACCTTACTCATGCTGTACTTGATGTTGAACACAACTTGAACCAGTCACATGATGCAACAAGAAGCAAATCCCTCTGAATACTCAAATTATTGTGTAATAGTTTCATGTATGGTCACCAGTGACAGGCTGATTATTCCAGTACATTTACAGATGTATATTTAGAAAAGTTATCAGCATTTGAATTGAAGTCTAGTCATGTTCGTTTTACAAAGAGCCAAGATCCAATTCAGCTTTTCAAGTGGCGTGCATTTTAATGTGAGGTGAAAATAACCTTATTTTGCCTTCATCTCAGACCTCACAGTCCTGAAAGCCCCAAAGAATCCGTCAGAAAACAAAAAGCCTGTCGGGACGAGCACACACAAAGCAAGCGGAGGATCTGGCATGGCCTTTGCAAAGTCATAAAAATATTTCCCCTTTTATTTAATGTGGCCCATAATTCATTGCCAGGAAAAGCTAATCAATAGCACCTTAATGAAAACTTGAGCCATATTTTATTTTGCCGCAGAGAAGCCCCGGATCAGCAGTTGTTGCCTTGTTATGCGGCGCTCTTCACCCCTGGGCTGTTCCACAGATGTGCATCACATTTGCAGATACCTTAAATATTTGCTTGCTTCAACCGCATTTGCTTTCTCTAAACACCACAGAGTCGGAGCACAATTTCTGATGACGCCAGCAATAAAAGCTCAAAAGCATCGTCGTTATCTGCCATGGTGTCCCCTCGCGTGACCCGGGCTAAAAACAGGCCTACAGATGTCCATAAATATTGACAAACACATTTTTTGAATCTTTCCACAAGCACACTAGATATATAGCACTCCCCTTAGGTTCACGCTAAATGTCATGACAAGATTATCTCACTCAGAGGTATATAAAATTATCATAAAAGCTAGAGGATACTACTATTATTTTTATGCACTTAAAACATGTAAATAAAACTGAAAGAGGGGCAAATAACATTACTGCCATTGAGACTAAACAGAATGGAAAAACTCAATACTCAAATATACAAGGCTTTTATGGGTTAATCCAATGAGTTACCAAGTGGACAGTGATGGGTACTGCACTTTTAGAGACGGAGGAACTGTCCTGGTATCAAGACACAACATAAAAACTCCAAAACTCATGGATTTATGCAAGCCCTGATAAAGATCATTGTAAGTTGAAACATGTCGGCTTGGTCGGGTTTTCAGGGCTTTTTACTTCCTTGCATCTCCACTGCATCTCACACTTTTTTGACAGATTGAACATCCTTTAGACAATTGTCCTTCGTTTTGACAACTTCCCAGTATGTCTACGATGGGATAAAGACAGAAATCATGGTAACAAAACACACAAAGCTTTGAACCCACAACCGCTGAAACACAAAGGTGCAACCGGCATGCTGTCACAACCTCGGTAAAGTTGAGAAATATCACTTTAACATTTCGTGACACTTTCAAGCCTGTTTTTAATCCCCAAATACTTGAAAACGTGACCAGGATACAAAAGAGTGAAAAACCTGAATAAGGACAGTATTACTATCCTCTCACACTGACACAAAATAAATTACACTCATCTCAATGCAGTTTACCAAATAAAAACTCTTTTCTGCTGTCAGTTCCAATCAGATCAAAATGGCAGTTTCCCAGGAAGATATAACTCACACAGATAGAGTTTTTGAACGTGGACAAAGATGGCTCGCGCTAATTGTTTGCAGTGATCCTTGTCAGTGTAGAGTACGCTTCGGTTATAGTCAACTATGTGTGAACTCGCGGAACAATTACAAGGCAAAAGGTCATTCTTCATGCTCCGAAAGGCATCCTAATGAACTGGGAGCCACCTCTTTAACACCGCCGAGTTAGCGTAGCGACGGCTGACATCTTCACTTCACTTTGGCTGCGAACGGGCTGAGGTGTTTTCTGTTTTGACAATTGCACCGGGGGGCAATGACTTGGAGCCTTAAAGGAAACTTGTTTAATGGCCGCTTTGAGAGTAAACACTTATTCATCATAAAAATAATAACGCCTCAAAGGTCAGGCCATAAAACACAATATCTGCCCTCTTTCTAGAGCATCCCGCATTAGTTATTGATAATGCTATGCAGATTTGGCAGAATGGCACAGGCCCTGGGGTGGAGATGTATGCAGCTAACGGCAAACGGCAACAATTGGAGGTGGGTTTACGGGTATGAACTTAGCGGTTCTTGCCGTGCAGTGCATTGTGGGAAATTTATAGTGTTTTGATTTGGTTATAATGAGGTGATGTTTTGATGTTTTGGATATAGGGATTGCAAAAGTCAAAAATGTAAATAGAAGTAACATTAGGTAAACCGAAGCTGGGACCCATGTATCTTCAAGAACAATAAAAATGTTGATTACCAAACCTTTACACAACTCAAGTTTGAGAATTAGCTGTATATATGTTGCTATATATTGTCAGATCACCCAGTCGTCATCAAGCATCTTAGATTTAAAAGTATATCTTGAGTATAGGCTTTACTTTGAGAAGTAGCCAGAGGTCTGTAAATGGAAACTGGTCATGTTTTTATATAGCTCTTTTCCACCTTCAAGGCACTCAAAGCGCTTTACTTCAAGGAACCGCTTACCCATTCACGCACACATTCATACACCAGTGTACGCAGACTCTGGGGTGAGGTGGGTTAAGTGTCTTGCTCAAGGACACAATGACAGCATTCATCTGCAGGAGCTGGAATCGCACCGCCAACCTGGGAGTCAGTGGCCACTTAACCAGTGATGTATCTTGAGAGAGGGATTCGAACCGCCAGCCTTCGGATCAACTGAGAAATACCATCAACACGGAACGTTTGATTGAAAATATATATGAATGAATTCATATCTTTCTGACACACTAACCAAACTTGTCAAACTCAGGCCCTCGATATAAATATATTTGGCCCGCAAGATCATATCAAATATGTATTAGAGCTGGGCCTGCCGGTCGTCGTGCCAGTATACCGCGCATGCACCTCTAATATTGTGAATCCCAGAATGCTTTGCAAATGTGTTGGCGCCGGCCACCACCACTTGCTACCTGTCGCCTCACTCAAATTTAATCCAACTCTTCTGAAAAACATGCAGATGTTGTTGAAATTTTCCAATAAATACAACTTTGTCACATTTCTTAATTTTGTCCCATTTGACACCCCTGTACTAAACGTTTCAGTTCATAAAAGTGACGTCTTCTCTTCTCATTAGTCTAATCATAAAAATGTTGTCAATGGCCCTTGTTCACATTATGGTTGCATAGTAAACAGCTATGGAATTACCTCTACGTATATCATATCTGTCCGTGTCTAACCAGGAAGTCAAATTAAGAATTTACCAAAATGAGACTTTAAAAAACAGGACAAAAATATAGACATGGTGTTATGTCGAGAGCAGGATTTGAACTGCCAACCTTCAAATGAGTGAATAAATGCTCTACCCGACGGAGCTACTGTTGTAATACTTTTTAGTTATAGAGAGAATTCATAGGTAGAAAGATGACACTGAGATTGATCCTATAAATAAATGAAAGTGGTGAGAACATTTGGAGCAGATCAGAGTGAGTGAGCGCACTGCACGGTGGAAGGGTGCTGAGGTGAGACATTCCTTTACTGCTTTTATTGATAAAGAATCTCTTGTTCAAAGCGCGAGGAGCACCATCGTAAAAAGCGCCCTAATTCCATCTAGAATTACAGTAGAGTACACAAAGCTGTCCGCCGGCTACACGTCTTTTTGCTTGTATTTGCGTTGTCAGCCCGCGGTGAGGGGGTGGAGACCTGCCAAGTGCGCTGCCCTGGGACGCGGCCATGACAGCTGACGACTCGGGCCGACCGTGTTCCAACCTCCGAGATCCCACATCAACTAGCTCCTAATCACACGGCTAATGTGGCCCTAATGGTAAAATCCAGACTTCTGCCGAGTGTTTCATGTTCAAAGGGGCTTGTCATTTGGTTCGCCTTCATGCAACACTAAGGCTTCCATCTCTCACTGATTATTGCAATGTGGAATTAAACTCCCCAAACACAAAGGAAGCGGCACGGCACGGCTCCGGCTGTCAGAATTAACTAGTGAAAGTGACCCCGGCCTATACGAGCCGAAAGAAAGGGGGAATCACATTCAATTAGTCCAACAGAAGTATTCTATCAGACACGCGCTCACTGTTGATTAATAAAGATACGGATGAGCATACTGGGTTTCAGCCGGTCCCACCCCAGTCTTTACTTTCCCGATAACATCTGCACTTTTACAGGGAAAGTTTGGGATAAGTCTCTAATGATACAATGTTACATCAAAGTTGATCCGATTTCATTCCAGTCTTTGAGAACTGGCTAGACGACATGACATGTGATAAGTTTCTGATTTTGCCATCCACCTAGCCCTGTCACCATAACACATTTTGAAGCTACAGAGAAATACTGCGAAAACATATTATGCCACTGATTAAGACTGAAATAATGCAAGATAATCCCATTAAAGCATTTTTAAATAGACTATTTCACTAACAGACATGAGCTGCAACAAGTAAACAGCAGAATGTACTAATAATTAACCATAAAAGGGACTTATTCACCCATCCACAGCTCAAATCTTGTCATATTACAATAAAAATACCCAAAATCTCCCCACTTTTACAAAGAGAAAGTTCTCTTACTGCACTCTAAATACTGACATACTATGGAAAATACTACATATATGGAAGGATTAGTGGATATAGTGATTATCGTGACAGGCTTACATCCACCAAATTAATTCTGTGTTGAAATTTTAAAACATTTGTGATTATATAAAACAACATTATTTCTTTACTGGCTGCTAATTACAATATTTTTGCCCTGTGATATATCAGCTTCTCTGCTCAGTGGATCATTATTGTTATCTAAAGTACTACACCTAGAGATAAAACGTTTTAATAGTAACAAAACAACCAATAATAGAACTTTATAATAACTCAATACATTTTACATGGGAAATCAGGGAGTCCCTGCTTGCCCCCGCCACTAGAGATCGACCAATACGGGTTTTTTCATGGCCCCTAAGCTCTGCCGATATTTTTTTAAGACGATATATTGAGGCGATTTTGGTCATTTCCCTCAAATTATGTCATTTAAATTACTACAAAGCCACTCCCCTATAAACCTAGAGCAGTGTAGTGTAGTCATGTTTTGTTTTGTTCTCTTACCTCTTGGCATTAAAATGTTCAATTTAAGCATTATGTGTATCCTTTGGGCAGCAAAACCAAATATCGGCCTGTGCTGGAGATTTAAGGCCGATACCTGATTCATTAAAAGTGCAAATACCGTACTGAATAGGGAGATGGAAGATGAATAGATTTTTGACATAAAAAATGTAAATTGTTATACTTTACACCAGAGTATGCAGATATTGGAGGCAACTGAGGATTAAGTGTCTTGCTCAAGGATACAATGACTGCACTGGCTGGAGGGGAGACAGCCTTTGGATTAACCTTTGGATTAGAGGCCCTTTAGAAACCGTGATCATGCTACTGTTTGAAATTAAAATGTTACTGTAAATAAAGCTCACGTTTTATAAGATCGGCAGAGTGCAGGAGTCTTTCTATTTTTGTATCTCAAACGTAAAAAGCCATAAAAATACTACTATACTAATACTACTGCTGCCCTCGTGTGCGTCCCCTCAGATTCACTGCGTCTGTGCCGTTAGTTGAGCTCCGAGAGCCAGTCCAGAACAGTTAGTCTTCTCCCCTCTGTGTTTACGCCCATTCCGCAGGCCATTTGTTTGCCGCTCCTCCTCCTTGCCCCACAGCACCATGCATAATGCAGGGAGGAAAATGTTTAACAGTGCCAAATAAAATCGGCAAGGTGCCCCCACAAATCAGGGCAGTTTAGGAGCACGTTTAATCATCCATGCATCGGGGACAACGCATTGCAATTAATTGTGGCATTTCAAAGAAGATCAAGAGCCCATTTTTGCAAGGCTTCTTCGTGCTTCCTCGTAACAGTCTACCTTAGCATCTCTGCATTTTGGCACTATTATGTTTATGGGAAGATGAGAGGGAAGATCTTGTAGCGGATTGCTTGGAATTGCGTCAACAAAGCCCACCCAGCAGTAGAAATAACAGAAAACAGGCATTGTTTGAAGAGGGTCTCCCAAGTATACACACCACAAGTAATCCACTTTAGATCTTGCTTTTCGGCTGCATGCTCCAAAACAAACACGTAACAGCGCCATATGGAGGTGTCAGGAAAAATAAATAATTTAGGAGAAATTCATGTGTGCAAGGCAGATGAGCGCAGCTACGGGACAGTACACCAGTACTGTAGAGTGCTTAACCGCTCTAAGAAGAAACACATGGGGCAGACACAATTGTTTAGGCAACAAAAGTATATACAACATTGTATTAATATAGTGATGGTTAAAGCAGAGAATAGTCAGAAATTGAAACTTAGCATCACAGCGATTATTAGAGATAACTATTATGACTAAATGCTCTTGTGATGTTTTGTTCTGGTCTCAAGTCTGGATAAATGGAAGAAAGTGGCATTTGAAAGGGCATCGGACCTTTGTATGTGACAGTAGTATTCACATAAAAAAACAATACATAAATACAAAATGTTGAAAGGCATTTCCGGGGATTTAAAACTTTTACTACCAAGATCTGTATCACAGACTGGGATGTAAGTGGATTGAGCATTACAGAGGACTCTGGAAGTGGGACTGGCATGTGTCTGTGAACATCAGGACAGTATTTTGTGCAGATAGGATCTGCTGTGCCTTTCAGCACTTCCTGCATCCGAGACAGTGTAATCTAATGAAGCGGGGGTTTGGAGGGGGCATTTCTGTCCAAGCTTTTAGCCCAGTGCCAGCGCGGCTCCTCCACATCTGACTGCAGTCAAAATGCACTTGTTATTTTATTTCCACACTCTTCTCCCTGAGGTGCCATGTGCGAGGCTCTAGTCATCGCTGCTCAAGTCTTTAGAACCGGAGGAGACACACACAAACACGCGCTGGTGGCAAGGTTATATCCAGTCAGAGAGGGGCACTCATCCTCTGCCCACCCCAGGGAGCAGTCACCCAGGCTGGGGAGAGAGAGAGCAGAGATGGGCCCTGCTGCTGACATGGCAGCCGTCACGTCACACTAAGCAGCAACAGTGATGAGCTCAGACAGAGCAGAAGTGGAGCGCGCTGTGGACGACCTGACCCACCATTGACTCGCCTTTATATGGCTCCATCTTCAAGGAGAGTAAGAACAAAGGGATTTAGAGATGACAAAGTGTGACCCCCTCCAAAAGAAAACATATATATTAGATATATTAAATCAAGAAAAAAACTGCATGCAAACACAGCACAGCATAAATGATACAAAAATGTTCATTCTGTTATTTCCAAAACAGAAACATCACGGCCAAAGATTCAGCAAAACTGTAGCTTCACAATAACGCTACATAGTAAAAGTAAATGACTGTGTCTTCAAGTGAATCTCACAATCCACTTCTGATTCAAAGCAGTGACTTTCTATCCCTTTATAACTTCTCGCTGAACTTAATCATAACTGAAGAGCAATAAATTAGCAAACCACTCAAAGTCCCAAAATGGCAGGGTCTGGGTCACAGAAAAGCCGCGTTTTGAATATAAAAACCCTGGAGTGACTCTGATAAAAGACTACGGCGGCAGAAGTCCCTGAGAACCTGGCTCTGCTCCGAGTGACCCTGATGTGACAGAATCTGTGCAGCTCCAGCCAATCACAAGGTGCTCAAGCCCACAGGACGCGCTCACATCTGACACTATTTTTAGAGGCATCTGAGTGGAGACACACTTTGTAATTAACTCAACTGCACACATTTCTGATGTCTAAATCAGACTCACGTTATTTTCTATGATTTGATATGCTGAGGTGCAAAAGGTTCCAGGGAGTTTGGATTCTTTTAGTTTGAAAGGCAGTGGTGAATCTGAAGTTTTAGCAGCAACCCAAAGGCAATGGTTTGATTCTCGATATGTTCAATGCAAGCTGTTGTTGTGTCCTTGGGCAAGATTAGTCAGCTCATGTGTGAAAGCTGATTGAACGAGTGATTGGTGGTTTGGTGGTTAGGATTGTCACGATAATGGAGCTCAACAGTGACAGCCTGCTAAATGTTTTAATAACTGTGCAGTTTATAAAGTTTCTAAAACAGATTTTAAATATAATTCTAGGTTTTGTGGTCATTAGTTCCACGTAGCTGATTATCCCAGAACAAGCTTTCGGACTTCTAATATTTTTTTTTGGAAAGTCTATGAGAAAAATGAATGGGAAATTTAGTTTCAAAGCTCCATTTCAATAGTGACTTATCAGCAGCAGATATATCAACTTATCCTTCAGTATATTATAAATGGAACAATAATTTTGGGGTGAATATTTATCGAGATGACTTTCTTCTTTCTTTGTAGTAGTGGGACATTTTTGGTCATTTTTTTTCTATAATATGATAAGATTTGAGCTGTACAAGTTTGAATTATAAACGAAATTGCACAAACTAATTACTTAAGTGTGCCATTCTGCTATTTTTATATATATATTTTGTACAATTTCATACATTTAGATTACTTCTGTGAATAATTCTGCAAACAGTTTGGTTTCAATATTATCGTTTATCATTTATACTGTCTTCACCAATATATATACTTCAAAATGTGTTACCATGACAGGCCTATTGGTGGCGCATACTGGCAGTCTCGCCTCCATCAGTCTCCCCCAGGGCAGCTGTGGCTACAGAAGTATCTGACATCCCTGTGTGTGGAGGGAATGAATAATTCAGGTCATTCACAGCAGATAGAAGCACATTGTTTTAATGGTAAGACTTAAAACAACTAAAAGCTTCGCCATAACTCACGGCAGCATCAAATCATATGATATCACAAAATTTTACATTAAAAACGATAAATGCCTATGGGCTGTTTTAAAAGTTTAAACCGCTGTTGTCCAATATCACTTAGGCAGGGCCATATCTCCAGTAGAGCGGCAGGCTTTTAAACACAATACCTCTTAAATGTGCTCATCAGGACAAAGCAGACGCAAAACAACGCAACGAGATGCCCTGCATCGCACACACCGCCTCAGATAAATCACCAGCACTTTTATAGCCTCTAATAAGTTGATGCAAAGCCATTTTTCTTTCTGCCCATCGTTCAAAACATTTAAGGCATATTTACAGGGAACTTGTTAAAATATTTAATAATATTTAGTGGCAATTTCGCCGGGGGCTGTCTGTCACTGCGGTATTTACGGCCGTTAAGTGTTTAAAAAGGCGATGACATGAATAGCAAACTGTCAATTTCTTCTCATTTGCATAGACAGCCCATAACTCCTGATACCTGCATTAAAAAATAGGATTTTAACAAAACGCTCATAAAAAACGCGTTCAAAGTGACGGATGAGAGCAGCGTGAGGCACAAAGTCGCCGTGTTGTGATGCCGGGAAGAACAAGTCAGCCAATAAAAGGACATATATCGTGGGACGGTGACTTATTTATCCGGTGGCGATGAGCTCAAGATGGAACAGCTCCTATAGGCCACGCTAATTAATTGTGATAAAAAGGCACATTTCAGAGGCAGCACGAGAAAAGTGAGCCAAACAATAATATTCGACTACAAATCATAACGGCTTGTCAAACGTTTCCCCCCATAACTTTACGAGTCCTTGAACGTGAGGCTTTTGTTAAGGGCGTTTGTTTGTGGGATTACAGCGGAGATACGCTTAAACACATGTATATTTATGTATGTTATGTATATTTCATGCTTAATAATGTATATTTAGACTAGATTTATATGAACAAAAGTTGATATTTGGATTTACTTATACCTGCAGAGTGTTTTCCTTATAGATCCTCTATCACGCAAAATTGACTCTTGTGAGCTCTAAGCCATGTTATAATGTTGTTTACTTCCTCAAAAACATACCTGGTGTTGTGTTTTGTTTCATTCACACCTGTTGAGTGATCTTTTATTATTAGTCTGTCTACACCTCCAAAGCTCAAAACACTCTGTTCCAAGTTTTCAAGTTAACAGCTCCTTTTTACCCTTCGTTTAGTGGAGTTTGGAAAATTCCAGGGCTGAAATTATTCAAATGATTCTAGAGAAGCTGTATGGAGTTTAAAAACACAGTGGAGCACTTCCTGTATTACCACATGACATCACAAGGTGGAACGGAGTGTTTTTCTGCTTGAGAGAAGAGCTCAGAGTAAATATGCAGGGTTTTAAACATGTGAATGGAGCAAAACGCAACTCCAGGTGTGTTTGTGATGAGAAAACTACATTACAATATAGATCAGAAAATATCATAATATGGCCCCTTTAATTTTGATTTTGAGTTACAAACTTACAAAAAGTAATTAATAAACAAAATAAATAAACATAATTAAATGTTTTTACTCATATGACACCTCTGATTCTGCATGTCACTTCTGTAAAGTTCACTTTGAATATAGACTAATAGTATATGGTTAATTTTGTGATCTATTTTAAGGACCCAGTTATGTTCTACTGAATATAAAGCACGTCACGTCTCCAAAAGCTGATGACGTCCTCGTTATAGCCAGTTGAAGACAGCTCCCTGTACCCTTATAAACTGTAGCATCCTTTGTTTGACTTGCGTAAACAGCAGCCATGTTGGGTTGGTTTCTTTCCGATCCCGAGGTTTTATGTCGGGGGCAGTGACCTGGACCTGCCCCGGACGGCCCCGTCAGAAAAAGCCCCTCTGACACTGATTGCAGGGCTATGAGTAGTCTCTCCCCCTGTGCCCTCTCAGTGCAACTCTAATTAATAGCCAATTCATCTTGTGTGATCGGAGCCAGCACGTGGAGTAATATATCCTTAGTTTGGCAAGCGAGCTATTAAAGTGTAATAACCAAGAACCAGCTCTCGATTTGGAAGAGTAGCACATACTTAACCATCAAGTGGAAACAATTCATTTATTGGAGGATCTCCTGTAACCAATCATTTACTGGAGCTCGCCGCGTTGCCAAGCCCGTCTCCTGTTGTGTGTGGCACGAGGCAGAAACCTCCTGCTGCCCACTTACATAATGGGAGCACACCACTGTCTCTCTCCAGCTCACACAAGAGACTGAACAAGATGGCACCTTTTGGATGTCGGATCTGAAACCTCTTCTGTATGTCTTAACACACTACCACTGGTGTGCATATAAACTACTACTTCACTTGAATTAAAATCACTTTAAAGGGTCCATATTACACTATTTTCTGATCTATGTTAATGGTTTTTCCTCATCACAAACATACCTGGAGTTGTGTTTTGTTTCATTCGCACAAGTTTAACACACAAACCCTACATATTTAAGCTGAGATCTTTTCTCAAACTGGAAACACACTGTTCCACCTTGTGATGTCATGTGGTACAGGAAGTGCTCTGCTGTGTTTTTAAACTCCACACACCTTCACTGGAATCATTTGGATAATTTCAGCCCTGGAATTGCCAATCTCTACTAAATTAAAGGTAAAAGGTAGCTGTTAACTTGACAATTACGGCTTCATGACATCACAAGGTGGAACAGAGCATTTTGAGTTTTGGAGATGTAGACAGACTAATAATAAAGAGTGAATCAAACATGTGTGAATGAAAGAAAAAACAAAAATCTGGGTATGTTTTACGATGAGGTAACACCATTATAACATGGTTTAAAGCTCACAAGAGTCAGATTTGTGTAATATAGCATCTTTAATATAATAATGTGTGTTTTTCCTGTTAAAGATGGCAATTTGAGGACTGAATTGAAAAGATTGCACAAAAACAGTTTATTGTATTATCAACTGACCAATACCAAGCAGGGAAATGAGAGCAAAGATTATCAAAAGAAAGAACTTTTTTGGTGCTGCCTCATTAAAATTTAAATAATCATCCTTGTATTTGAGAACGAAATGAATCCTTGCAGCACTCTTCCTTACTCTAACTTCTCAATCTCTGTCTATTTCCTGTCTTCCTCAAGTTCATCAATATTTCTAAAACATCCCTAAACCGCAGAGTGCGAGCGGAGATGCACAGTCACTGACAAACCCCCAGATGCCCACTCCCGCCCTCCCTAACTCCACTCTGTCAAACCTGGGATATTGCAGGAAATAGGTGAAAACGCATTAGCGCCACTCTTGTGCTTTTGGTCTTTAAAACCCATTATTCTTTTAGCACCAAACTAATGACGTTTTTGTCTGTTCAGCTTAACGCACTAATTGAGCATTTTTTTTGGAGGATAGCCCAGATGGAAAAGTAAGAGGCCCCTTCAAGAGCTAACTCCCCTGCCCCTTCCACTAGCTTTAAGTCCCTTATTAATTAAACTTTCACCAAGTCACCAGTTTTTTATTAAAATGATAAAGTCTGCAGTGCCGTAAAACCGGACTGGCCTATTGTCTCTGAAGCTAAAATTTTACTTCTGTGAATAAAAGAGGGGATTTTAATGCTGTCATTTGCAGCAGAGGGACAGGGACTTGCACTACAGTAATTAGTGGGAGGTTTTGGTCATAGCCTCTGCAGAATTGGTCAGCTTTATAGTGCATACGTTTCTAATTATTATTTGTTTGGTAGGAGTTTGTGGAAAAGAAGTTGAAAAGAACCGCAGGAGGTAGCAGTGAGTTCTCAATAAATGGTAAATGGTCAAATTTTTATAAAGTGCTTTTCCAACTTCAATACACTCAAAGCGCTTTACATCAAGGAACCACTCACCCATTCACACACACATTCATACACCAGTGTACACAGACACTGGAACAAGGTGGGCTAAGTGTCTTGCCCAAGGACACAACAGCAGCATTTGTCTGTGAGAGCTGGAATCGCACTGCAAACCTGTGTGTAAGTGGATCTGACCACTTAATGAAGGATATGTCAAGAGCAGGATTCGAATTGCCAACTTTCATGACAGTGGCCGCTTAAAAATCTCAACTTATGTCATCAACAAGGAACGTTTGATGGAAAATGTGTACAAATCGTAGACTGTATAAAGGAGTGGACTAAGTGTGACGTCACCCACAGCGTTCGGCTTCAGTCAAATGAAGCTCATCGAGGCTCGTGGTTATAGGGGCCGATTTGGAGCCGAGTTCCATATCTTTGACCGTGAGTATCTTAGCAACCAAAGAGCCAATCTGGAGCGAAGCTGTTGAAGCTAACGCCGATTCCTGCCCAGACCGCTGGTTAGGGCGGGGAAAGAAGGAGCTGATTTGTCTCTTATTAATGTTCATATCTTGAGTTGCAGACACAATAGCAAAATTTAAATATCAGGATCATGTAGAGCGGGTTAATATGAACATTTTAAGACCAAAATGACGAGCCTGACAGCAGCAGTTACAGTGAGAGGAATGACAGTTTTTCAATGTAAAGTGAACTGGAGCCAGAGTCGATGGAGCCGGAAGTGCGCCCATGATTACTTATTTGGAACGCGGCGGCTAGCAGGTTAGCTATAGCCATTTATATATACTGTCTATGGTACGAATGAATGAACGATTCAAATAAAAGCGATGTCATCTATTCTCATTAGTCTAATGATAAAAATGTTGTTATCGGCCCTTGTTTTTCCTTATGGTTGCTATAGGTAACAGCTATGGAATTACCTCTGCATATACCACATCTGCTGTCCATGTCTAAACAGGAAATAAAATTATAAACTCATCATAGGGGAAAAATTATAGACACGATTTTTAGTAGCACAGCATCGCCCCTTTCTGAATACATATGCACCCGTCTGCTCATTATTTACTGTAGGACAAACAGACAGAGGCGCCCTAAGTGTAAATCTGCGTTCGCTCTTCAGATGTTCTGCCAGAGAGGAGGAAATCAAGCCTCAGCCAAATATTGACTGAAGTTTTATGATCAGCCATCCACTTGATCAATCCAATCCCTCTTGTGCCATTAGCTCTGCAACAATGTTTGTCAATCAGCGTCATAAAGCAGCTCGGTGTGGCGCCAATTAGAGCCGCTCCTTCGATTCTGACTGAAAGAAAAGATGAGTTTCAGCAAAAATATAATAAAGTAAAACACAATATATCTGCGTAGCCACGTTTCTGCTGCATGATAAAGATCAGTTACTATAGATAATCAATACAAACACACATACGCTCTTCCAAAGCCACACCGCCGTAGTGTAAACGCCAATAGTTTCACATGTTCATTGAAATATGCTGCGTGTCGCCCTTCAAATGTATTTTCCACTAGGGTAAGAATAAGGACGTGTGCTTTTCTGTATTTTTCAGTGCACTCGAAACATCTAAAATGATCCAGTCTGTTTTTGGCTACATGTGGATCTAACTGTAATATTTAATAAGCATTTTTAGGCGCACATTTAGGCTTACTTTTAAGGGATTTAAAGCCATAAATAGACTACAACAAAAGCATCTTTATCCTTATTGCACTGAAAAACATGGGTCCTTTCACTTAGTGGACTTGCTTTCCATAAACCTGACTCTTCTGTGGCCTGGAGGAGGGCCTTTTCCTGCTTGTTTCTATGGAAATGTTGTTCCTTTGGCTTTAATTTTCACAATATGACATAAAACATATCTATTCCCATGGAGAATAGTCTAAAGTATAGTTTTAACTTTCTCTTTCCATGGAATCAGGCAGGTTATGTGCCATCACCAGAAAGTTACATACTTTTAAAGCAGTCTTATTATGCTGAATGGACTTTTCAGAGCTTTTAACCGTGTTATAGATGTTTCCTTCTCATTTACCCTCTCAAAGTTGATTTGTGCAAGTTTGAGCAATCTTTAATCGATTACTTTCAAGACGCCATTTTGCCGATGAACCTCCTTTTTCAATACCCCTGGTACATGATCACTGTGACATACTTACTTCGTTCTTCAATTTAATTTTTTTAATCAATGATAAGCATAGGACTTGGCAGCGTTGCGTAGTCATTCTGGATTTTTTTTTTTTTTAAATTGCTACTCGCTAGTGCGTTTTGCAGCTATCCATCGGAGGTGCCGACAGCTGCACGGCTCTTTGCTGTGATGACTTTTACAGCCACTGCAGTTTTCTAACGTTTAAGTCAGCCGACATTTTTCTTTTATTAAGTTGTTTTAGATAATTTTTGCGATTTAAACTGTGCAAATTATAACATAATGAACCACGGGTGTCGTAGATTATAACTATAGAGGAGGAACAAGCAATAACATGTCTTCTTTAAGTAAAAGTATCAACCTGGCAACATTTCCAGCTGTAGTAGAAGAGAGCCAATGCAATCCTCGTTCCTCCAAAGCGCTCCCTATTTCCATTTGGATGACTCTCTCCAGTGCCTTCCTGAAGTGCGCACCAGTTGAGGAAGTGGAGGTCAAGGTGAGATCTACTCTAACTCAGCCCGGGGGTCAGAGGTCAAATGCATTGCCGTGTCAGTCAGCGCCGGAGCTGAGATGAAGCCAACAGTTTAACGGGTGGGCCACAGTTAGATCCGGACATTAAGGTGCAATAAGTCCCCCCACGAGTCGTGTATCATCCAGGCAGGATCATTAGAGCCCTGCTCCAGCTCCTGCACTACGGCAAATCACAGCCAATTAACAAGCCTTTAAACTTACAAGTCAGGCTTCACTTGTTGTGCTGTCCGTAATAGGTTTTATGGATATGAAGCAGTTCTGATGGCTGCGGCTCTCGAGTTACAGGTATGTGGGGGTTTTCATATCAAGTCCTGATTTACGTACTTCAGTTGTGTTTGCACTTTACTTGGGACAAAGTTTAGAATCATTTAATATTTACTTTACTGTTTTGTATCTGATTTAGTCTCGGTTGAGTTCTGGTTCTCTTCTGCTTTAGTTCTGACTGAGTCCTTGTTTTATTGCGACTCTTCCCCATTCTTGTAATTCTTGTAGATAGACTTCGGTCCTGATATTTCCTTGATATTAAAACCTGCTTGAATCCACGCGGTGCAGGCCTGAGTTAGGGACCGGGATGTTTATAGGACAGTGAGCTGGTGAAACGTTTTGAAAACATTTATTTGTTCAAAGCTTAGTGAACTTAACTCAACACAGTCAGAATTACACTTTCTGACAGATAAACAATTCAGGCTTGTTTTCTCCTCAAATTTTTGTGTCAGTTTTGTGTATTCCGCTAACGAGATGTCACTAATGGGAACTGGAATGCCATGTGAGCCGTGATTTGATTGGCCACGAGGAGCTTAATGATGTAAACCAAATGTGGGGGGACGGCTCCGAAGCTGCATTTTTGTAGACAAACATCTCTTTTGACAAGGTTTTCACACAGCTTCTCTCAGGCTTAAAGTGTAAAATTAAAAGAACAAAAATTAAGAATAAAATGCGTCTGTTGTGCAAGAGTCCAAAGGAAATCATCTGGTTTCTTTTGCTTTATGTTATTATTTAATTTTTAATTTTTTTTTTATTGCACATGTTTGAGGAAAGTTGTTGTGCAGTTGTTGTAGAAAAATACAGCAGCAAAATAAAAACTGTAAGATTTGTACACAGACCCTGGCACTATCCTACCGCTATTTGTTTATTAGCCGTATGTTATTAATGATGATATGTAGGTCTGTCACAATAACAAATTCACATGTTCGATGTATTGACGAAGTAAATATAGACGATAAACGGTAATATTGAAACTTATGCCACTGACACAACAGCCCAAGAGCAGATTTAAACCACAAAAACTATTCTAAATCTACAATTCTGTAAAAAATCCTGAGCTGCAATAAATAAAAAGCAGAATGAAACACTTTAGTATTTAGTTTGACTCTATAATGAGTCATAGTCATGAGTCAAGGTGATTATTTATGGCTTTAATCTTATCATATAGCCAAAAAAATAACCAAACATTTCCCAGAATGCAAAGACAAAGTACACATGATAACCTAGAAAAAATATTCCAATGTTCAAGCTTTCATATACTGAATGAGAAGACGATATAGTAATCATATAATGATATGATTTTCAAACAACCAAGATCTCTGCACATTCTGTTAGTCTTGTCCCTTTTATTGCTGCTCATGACACCCAGCCTGTACCGTATGTCTTGCTCAAATCAAACTCAATTCTTAAACGGCTCCATTTGAAATTCAATTTGATTTTGTGCCAAATTGCCGAGTAGCTGTCGCCGCCGCTCTGGGACGGCAGTTGGGGGCGAGGAGCATGGGGGAGTTTGCTGGAAATGGGCTCAAATATTTAATTTGCATTTGTGTATAAAAGGAGCTGTCTTTGAAAGGACTGGACATGCGATGTTCACCCTGAAACAAAGAGTCATCACTCAAGTCATTTCGTACTAATGGATCCGATGGGATGGCCCTGGTACCAGGGAGGGCCGCGTGAGGGGGCGTGATCTGGTGGTCTTCTGTGTAATCAAAGAAGCCCGAAGGACAAGGCCTGTTTAAATATCCAAAACTTTTCTTTAATCATAGTTTAGAAAATTGGCTGGGACCTTCCACGAGAGACAGCTGCTGCGCCCCTCAGCCATTTCAACCAGTCACCAAAGGGGTCCTGCCTTAAAATATTTACGCTGATCCCGTGGCACCACAATATTGTCCTAGAACGGGAGAGATAAGAGCCAAGGTGGTGTGTTAAAGTTCTCCTAATCAATTTGCTAATTACTGAAGCGGCTATAGGAGAGTCCCTTCTGGCAAGCTGTATTCTAATAAACGCTGAAAAATTTATTTACTCCACGAGCCAAGAGGAACTCTGGAGTGGGATTAGGGCTGATTGAGACAGAGGCTGGGGTCGAGAGAGGGGAGCAAGGAGAGAGGGGAGAGGAAGGAGAGGAGAGAGAGGGGGGAGAGAGACGAGAGAGAGGAGAGAGAGGTCTGGAAACATAAAAGGGTCTCCCAGGATCCGCACCTTTGCATCTGCTCCGAGAGGCAGCAGTGAGTCCTAAAGGCTTGGCATGAAAAGGCCTGACTGCTATAGCTACACATCAACAAATAATTAATGAGGTAACTGCTACTTTGGTGTGCATATATACAAGATATATAACACAAGTGGATCTCTTCTGCGCAATGGGTAAGCAGGAGGAGACAAACGTGTGAATGTCTGAGTCTGCAAGTCCTCTGCCCGCTACATTACGCTGTGGTTTATATTTGTTGCACGGTTGTCAAAGTATTTTTAAAATCTGATACTAAATTTTGAAATAAAAACATATGATACTCATTTGCACAAATGTCAGTCCTGAAAAAAAAAAATCACCATTGACAGAAACTGGGAATTGTTGACTCAAAATTGTGCAATTGTAAACTAAGGATTGAGCTGCCCCATTTCAGAGTTGCTGGGATAATCACCAGAATCCCAAAGAATAAATTAATGTTTTGGGTGTTGCTCCATTGGTGGGAAAAAGCTCAAACATATCCTCAAACCTGTAAAGCTGCTGGATCCTGGTTTAGTCCTGGTTTAGTCCTGGTTTAGTCCTGGTTTAGTCCTGGTTTAGTCCTGGTTTAGTCCTGGTTTAGTCCTGGTTTAGTCCTAGTGTAGTACTATTAAAATCTGGTAAAACCAAATCCGTAACTCAGGCTTAGTTACTACAGATCGCTTTGGACAGTTTGATCCATGTTATTCATCTACATTTCAATGGCACTTGGATCTCTACGATAAAACTGTATACTGGTTCAAAAATGTCAAAATCACAAACAAAAATAGTTCCCTACAGATCGCAATAACTTAACATGTGTTCATAGAGACGAGGCTTTTGCTCCATAAGGGTTAACATCAAAAGTCTGCATATCGTATTTACATATCTACAATAATTAATGATGCAACCGCTGCTTTAATCCAGATAAAAACTCACTATAGGTTACCACGGCGATATCAGCAGAACAACAATGCAAGAAGACAAAGCTTAGTTCAGCGCTGTCTCCTTTTAGAGCAAAGGCCAGTGAGCGCAGACACGACGCCAGACGCTCGGGGTTGTGGGTTTGAAGCCGCTAACGTGCCCTTTTGCCCCGCACTTTACCTCTCAACCTCAGAGCCTGGGGGCAACACTGAGGCTGTCACAGGAGCTGCCTAAAGGTAAAGGCCGAACAGAGCCCATCTCGACAACGCCACGAGGTAAAGAAGTATGGTTCTCAGCGAAAGGAATCAAGCAAGCATTGTTATGAAGCAATACCATATGTACTACTACTACTTCTACTACTACTACTACTACTACTCGTACAAGGCCTGTCATGATAATTACTATACTTATTTACACTATATGATTTTTACTATATCAATATCAATAGCATGCAGCTTGTGCCTCGTAAGAGAGGATAGAACCAGTTATGAAGCAATACCACATGTACAACTGCTACTGCTACTGCTACTGCTACTACTACTACTACCACTACTACTACTACTAGGCCTGTCATGATAACTACTGTATCAATTTATCGCTTATGATCGCTGGAACTGTTGTAATGTGCTAAGATTTGGCTGTAGAGGGTAGAATAATTCACTTCTCTGAGTAATTATTGCTTCATTCTGCTGCTTATTTGTTGCAGCTCGGGCCTTTAAATTATAGTTTTTGTTTCTTTCTTAAATGGTTCACTGAGATTATATTGTTTTAATGTTACTCTGTCAGTCCACACACGCATGCACGCACACACATACACACACACACTGCCAGTCAAAAGTTTGGACACACCCTCTCATTCAATATTTTTTTCTTGATTTTTACTATTTATTTCTACATTTTATATAAATACAGAAAACACCAGATATATGAAATAGGATATATGGAATTATGTAGTAAAGAAAAAAGTTAAGTAACTCTGCAAAATATTTTTTTGACCAAGCAAAGGGTGGAGGTTTTGAATATAAAATATACAAAAAATATATTTTGTAAAGTTTTGTTTTGTTCTTGCCTACTTATTTCCATATATCAAATGTAGAAAGTAGTAAAAAATAAACTTGACTGGTAGTGTAAAAATGCCAAAGCCAGTTTTGTTCCATAAAGTTTAAATTCTGAAGTTTAAAACTTGGTGTAAAGCTCTATAAAAGTAGGACTATATTGTTACATTTTCAGGGACACAATGTTTTTCTGATAATCTGAAATCATTTTTTTTTCATTTTTCAAGTTTTCAAATACATACAAGCTCATTAAATATCAAGCGTTTCACTTTAAAGGTCATGTACACACAGCAAATTAAAGGCGTTTGAACCTTACTGTTCTGATTACATAACACTCCTGCACACACTTATATCAGAAACAACTGTCACTCAAAACATGCCCTTTAACTCCTCCCATGTATTCAATGTGTCACTTGTTTCCATATCTCCCAGTCTTCCCAGGAGCCAGAGCAGCCGGAGTTACTGAAGGATCTGAGGTGAAATCCCGCGGAGAGTTGGGTCAAAAACAAAAACACACAGAAAAACCTGTTGCCGTGACATTTGTTCCCATCTCACCACCACACAACAACCACAGTGAACCGGGCATGTGCGTCTGTGTGTCTATGTGCCTATATGCGTGTGCGTAATGAGGTGAGGGGGGGGGGGTCTGTGTTCACGTCACCATGGAGACGCCTCTCTGCCTCCCAAAGCTCCCTGGAGGGGGCTGAGGAGCTGCCACTAAATACAGCTGCATAATAATGTATAAAGGCGGGCCGTCACGTTACATGGAAATACAGACGTAGAAGTAAAAGTGAAAGTTAGATTCAAAGCAAAGATTAGGTGAACTTTTGAACCAGATCAGTTCACTATGGTTTCGATTGCAAATAAAAATATCATAAATGCAGAAATGGTTAGAAATGGGGTTAACTACCAAAAGAAAAAGACTAAACTTAGATTACATTTTGGCTTAACCAGTCTATAGTCAAAGACAGTTCGCGGTCTTCCTCAGAGTGGTTATTTGATGTTGGTGTGACGTATCCGGTCAGCTGACTTAAACAGGTGTTGGCGCCGTCTTCCTACCAGTGGAGGCAGAACGACAGCGCCATCTGCAGTCTGCAGTATCCCAAGTGTGCGAGAGTAAAAAAGCCCCCTCGTCCCGGTTTATAGTCCTGTGAAATTGGATACTGTCCTGAAGAAGTCGGACTGCAGATGGCGCTGTCGTCAGGTCTGAAAAAAAATCTATTCAAATACATTAACGGGAGACCAGATGCACCTCATTGGACTAGTCAAAGTTAAAATCTGTCACAAGCTATTTTTATTGTGCTTCCAAACTGTTCACTTGAATAGAACGATCGCTATGACGACTCCATCAAAAATCTGAACTACAGAACCTCTAACCTGAAGGATTGGATCACAGCGTATTTTACACTCACCATGTGCACCTTCGTATGTTCACAACCGCTCTTTCACTGATACATTTTTGGATACTGACTCCTGCTGTCCCACAAGATTTACGTTTTGGAGAGATGGGTTGGTTCAGTCGTTTCACCATCACAATCTATCAATCCCAAATTTATTAAACTTGTAAATTCTTCCTGCTTCTGACACGTGAACTTTGAGGACAAATTGGTCACTTGTCGACGACGGCACAAATCACATGTATTTGATCAGCTCAAAGGGGCTGCTGAATTGTATGCTCGTGACTCCACACAGATGGGCAATAAATAGAAGAAAATGTTTCAGGTTCACGAGCAAAAGCGTGAAACACCTGTCTCTGAGTAAATCATCCGGATATGACAGAAAAGCACTGAGTCTGTGTTCCAGAGCACACCACAAAGGGCACTCACTCCACACACCGGGATCCAGTTTCATATGCATTTACCTCCATCCCGGCTAACTATAACAACACTGACAACTGAACACGGCGTAGACTGTACAACAAAATAATGAATTTCCTTGTTTTCAAAAAATATTAATTTAATTGAAAATGAAAGAAGTGCTTGTTACTTGTCAAACTATGTAATTAAAAGTCCTGTGTGTATGTTACAGTACGTTATAGAAATATGCGGAGTACAACTTTATCATAAAATCTTATTGAAGTAATCAGCATGAAAACTACTGTAGAAATAAATATAGATTACTTTCATTATTTGAGAAATGTTGAAGGACGTGTTTAAAGCCCTAAAAATAAAAGTGATTCCATAAACATATCAAATCATTTTATTTTGAAGGTGTATTTTAGCAATGCTGGGTTGCTGATACTTTTGAACAATATAGGCCAGAATAAGCTAAGCACACCTGGGTTCAACTGTAGAATGAATCTGATATTAACTAAGACGTAAAGAGAAGTAAAAAAAAAAAAAAAAAATCCCTGACCAAACCAGGGGTCGTGATATAAGAACACTCACGGTGATTTCACAGAACTGGATTAATCTGCTGCACTTCACACATACATCTGATGTGATTAATGAGAGGAACGTGCATTATTACCAACACTGCAAAGTGAGTGACGCCACACTCCATCCTGCTGCAGTCTACATGATAGAAACACATGCCGCATTGGATTTCCATTAAAACGGCATAGCTCAACAACCGCTACAAGTCTCTGGCAATTTGTTAGACGAGTTAATTGGTCACCAGTTCATCCAATTCATCTTAATGCTTGTTTTTGGAGCTCACCCAAAGAGCATAGAGTTAGCAGGAAGAGCAGCCAGCAGTCCTCCAGACAGCGTGGACAAGTGTCAGCGGACTGAAGAAGTCATCAGGAATTTTAACAAGCTCTGTAGATTACAATTGTGTTTGGAAAATGATTACAACTCACAAACAGAAAAGCTGTAAAACTCTGAAGTCATTTGAATCTGATACAAGCTATACACCTTATAAAATCCTCAGGACTAGGAGATAAAAGCAAAAAGTAGCTTCCATCCCTTTGGGCTGCACCAATCAGATTTTTTCAATTCCAATACCGATTCTGATACTATAGCTTTAAGGATCTCCCGATATCAATCGATACCAGTGCAGAGACTGAAAACAGCATTTATTTCCTTTAAACAAAAATAATACAAAACCAAAATTACATCCATCTATTCCTAACTACTTTGCATAAATAAAAGTTCAAACATTATGAGACTATGTATTACTATATCTTAATATATCTTTTTTTATGTCCAACCAGGATATCGACTGAACGATATTTGAAAGCCAGTCCAGCAAAAGTATAGGCGCAATATCCAATACCAGTATCATGACAGCGCATCCCTACTTCAATAGTGTTCCGCTGGGAAAGACGTGTGGAACATGTGAAAGTATGAGCTGGTCTAGAAGAGTTGCTTTTAAGTTTATGTGCATAGGCTTATCACTATAATTACTATATAGACTTATCATTCAATACATGACAGATGGAACAAGAACTTTTGGGAGTCAATTGGTCATTTTTGGTTATTTTTGTGTATCATGGTGACAATTTGAACTGTGGAAAGTTGGATTATGAACTTCTGCGGCTCATTATAGACACAAACTAACTACTTAACTGTTGCGTTCTGTCATTTATTTATTGAAACTCATATTTTGTGACATTTTTTCGTACAGTTAGAATACTTTTATTTCTGCTTTGTGGTTTGAATTCAGTATTATCATTTATCGTCTATATTTCCTTCACCAATATATCACACTTCAAAATGTGCTCTCGTGACAGGCCTATGTGTGCACATGGTCGTTATGCTGATAAGTGGAGCATTTTTTGTGATGAGAATCCCAAACTTACTGAATGAAGTGTGTATCCGGCTCTATGCATTCATCTTTATGTTGAAGTGCCAGGTGGTGTAGTGTCCCAAACCAAGAGCCCCAAAGTGTCCTCACCTCTGAACGTCTCTCCTCGAGTTTCTACCCGTTACAATGCAGCTAGACTCCCCTCCCTGTCCCAAAAGTGGCCAGCTGGGATGTGCTACACCGTCCCTGCTAACCTTGGCCAGTGTGTACGGATTACCTTGCATTTACACTCTCCTACTTTCCTTAAGACTTATTAAGAATGATAATGAGCTCGCAGAGGGGGCAGCGCGTCTCCTCTCCTCCTCTCCTCCTCTCTCCTCCTCTTCCTCTCCTTGCCTCCTCTCCTCTCTCTCTCTCTATGCCAGCGTATTGAAGGGACCCCAGGACAAATCACCAAAAAGCCCATTTTCATCTATGAACGGCCGCGTTTAATCGATACTTATTTCATGCCTTCAAAATCAAAGCCTATATTACTGTTGTCTGCATGATTTGTTTATTTGGCTTGGTGAATATTCGTCGCTATGGAAGTACGGGGCGGTGGGGGTGGTGGAGGGGTGGTGGTGGCGGGGGGGGGGGTTGCAATTCACCTTGAACCTCCATTATATTGGATTTCTCCACTGGCTGATCAAGCATGCAAAAAGGACATTTCCTCCGCACTAAAATAAAAACAATAATGATGATTAAAAAAACATGTGTGCTATTTATGCTGGTATTACGGTATGTGGTGAAGGCAGTATATTCTTACAAGGGGATATGCGATGGTGGGTTTGTATACAAAGTCATTACTAAAAAAGCAATTGATAAAACTTACTGACCAAATTGATGCATGCAGGAGCTGTGGACAATGACCCAGAGAACACAATACTTAAGATGCAAAGATAAAGTGGGAAATATAGGGTCAAATATAATCGGATTGGAAACGATGGATAAGGGGGCACGATCAGATCTTCATCGGGAGGAAAAACGGTTCTGGGTTTAGTCCGAGCTCCTGATGAAGTATTAAAACAGCACAATTTTATGATTATTCTCAAACACTGAATCCAGGACCGAACAGTGAAATCCACTCTTTTTCACAAATTCTTTACCATGACTCTAGTATGTGACATCTGTACAAAATCAAACCTGATGAAACAAACAAAATGATAAGGAAGCGAATGTGACGTAGCGATCAGATAAGAAAGTAATTTCAGTTCAGTTCTTTGGGGTATAGACTGAAAAGAAATGACTTATTTTTGCTTATAAAATTGTCACAGTTTAAGTTAGTTCTTACGATCATAGTGTGGCCTCAATATAATAATAATGACTACTATCAGATCATGATGTAAAAAGTAGATCGGACAATATGGGGCTTTTCATGGTCGATGCCGATACCGATTGTTTAGAATACAGAGCGACTGATGGACGATAAGCTCTGCCGATATTTCTGGGTCGATATATAGGGCCCATTTTGATGATTTTCCCCAAATTATGTCATTTAAATTTACTGCTAATGATGTGACGGTCCAAATCTTCTTTTTTTTAGTATTTTTATCCTGATTAACCCTGAACCAAACACAAGAATCAGCACAGAAGCAGGGCAGGCGACGCAAGTGAGAGCTTTGTGCAAAAAAAAACAAAAACATACTTGGCATCATAACAATAGTTAGACTTTAAATTATTATTTTTGTAGTGCCACGTTTTATTTATATTATGCATAATACCAAAGGGTAAACACCAACTTTCAGTTTGGACCATTTTAAACTAATCTGAGCCTTGGTCATTCCTCTCTGTGCTTAGTTTGTAGGTAAATTGAGTTCTCACACTGGCTTCTGTCATATATAAATAGTAAAAGAGCCAGCCTTTGGAACGGCTCTTTGAAATGAACGCATCCAAGAGATTCGGATCCCATAAAAGAGCTGTAAGTTCCATCACTATTTACTACAAACTCCCCTCACCACAAACCTGTAAGAGAGCTGTGTAGTCACGTTTTGTGCGGCTATTTCTTCATATTAAAGTGTTAAAATAAACCTTTGTGTGTACTTTTTAGGCAGCGGATCGACCAAAACAAAATATCGGCCTGTGCTGGAGATTTAAGGCCGATAGAAGATAAGTAAAAAAGTCCAACTATAGGTCTATCTGAAGTAAGTAAGTAAAAAGTATAAAAAAGAAGAAACCTGTATTGGTGATCACATCTGCGGTACATACAGTAGTTCTTTTATTTACCAGAAGGAAGAAGTGGAAGTTTGTCAAACGATGCTTCGGTATTATCACTGCTATTTTGACATCACAGATCCAAGGTCCAGCCCCAAGGTCAGAGAGAGACGAATCCACCGGGGTTTAATTCTACACAGCCCTTTGACAAATGTAGATTGGTGCTTATGAGACATGGGGCATTTCAGTGACTGATAGGACCGCAGGAAATGGGAACGTCGCACTGATTAACCAATGAGATGCTGCGCTTGTGAAGTCAACCAGGAACAACGGCATCACAAACAACAGTTTAAGTGCAGATTCAGGGAGAGACACGCAATCACAACAAGGCAAGGAGCAGGCAGACATAACTGCTCTTTGCACAACACGAGCTGGGATATCTGGGATGGAGGTGGCATATATATATATCCAAAAAATCAGATTTTATTTTTTTGGGGGGAAAAAAATTTGAATATCATGTTTATCTTCTATAATAAAATCACTGCAATATAATCTTCTAAAGACAGGGCCCCAACCATTAGATTCACAGACACGTTTTAGCACATTTCAGATCGAATCGCAAAATATTGTTTTATATTATCAGAATAATAAAAAAAATATATATTTTGTCTACTCCTAATGCGAGTACTGTTACTACGACAACTATCATTACACTACTCTACCAGTGCCTGTACTATAACTTGTTGTAATGCCACTTCTACTTATACGCCCTTTTTTTTAAAAATAGAAACTGATATAGACCTTAACCTTAACCTTCACACTATCCTTCTTAAAGACTGTGTAGTAAGTGATCAGGGACAGCTGGCTGACAGTGTCCTAACTCCATCATTCAAATAACGTAAGAACATACTTTGACTGGTAGATTTTGTGTTTCGGGATTCAACTATTTTTGGAAAGATATAGCAAACGTCCAGTTTTTCTGATAAGCGTTGCAATTTAAACACATGTAGAAGTATGAACATTTCAAATAAAGCTGAAATATCAATTGCAAAACTTGTACTTATACGAATCCCATGCATTTCAGAACTTGTTGCAGAAGTCTAAACTGCATGGATCACATGTTTGTTTGTTCACTTTGCAGACAAAATTACAATTAGGCCTGTCAAGTTAACACATTTTGAGGTCCGACATATCGCTGAAGTAAGTATAGATGCTAAATTATAATATTGAAACCAAATGTATGCCTCTGACACAAAAACCCAAGAGCAAAAAAAAAAAAAACATGTGGTGGAATAAATAGCACAATGTAACACTTCAGTACTTAGTTCGTTTCATCTTTGCAGCTTAAATCTGATTGTATACGCAAAAAATAACCAAAAATTTCTCAGCAGTGCAAAGAAAAAGTTCCCACGATAAATGCTGAGCTAAAAAAAATACTGTTCCAGCTTTTATATATACAACAATAAGTGGATGTAGTGATTATCGTGAAAAAACTTAAAAATATTTGTAATTTGCTGATTATGGGCATGCAGACTGTGATTTCAATTATTTTGCAATTAATCTTATCGCTGTACTATCCAAATATTTTAAAGTAACAGAAACTATGAGAGAAGAAAGAATGATACGATCAATATTTACATTCTTAGCAGTATTTCAGCAGTATTTTATCAGTATTTAAAGCAGCCAGCCCAGACTGCAGCCTTATACTTCCACTTGACTGGCCCGTGTATCTCAGCAGTGTGTCTGTCACCTGCTCTTGATTATAGTTTTCATAAGCTCATAAAATACGAGACGCCGCTGAGTAAACTGTGTGTAGGTCTGGGTAAACCTCCCTATTGAAATCACACAAAATGCAGCTGATTTCGTGTCTAAACATGTGTTTTTTGAGCCTCTCTGTTCAAATGTGTACCGGTCTCGCATGCATCTGCCACAGACCCACTGCACAGCTGCTATGGAAAATACCTCAAAAGCATGCATGAATCTTTTAACATTAGATAATTATTTCATCTACAGCTGTTTGGTAATAGAGAAAAAACAGCAGAGCATCAAAAGGTGCATGGCATGGAAATGAAAAGAATAAACTTTGGTGTTTACCTTGTGTTGTACGCGCTGTGGCATTTTTAATAAAGAAGATGGCTTTCCATGAATGATCTGTTTAACTGCAGACAGGAGGGAGAGAAAAAAGGGATAATTAATTACTTTTGTGAGCGAGTGCACGGCTCAGACAATAAACCTGCCTGGTCGCCATGGATATGACATATTTGCTCTGAAAACAACACAATAATTAGCAAAGGAGAAAGATCCGGCGAGAATATGAGAACTGGGGCTTTAAAGTGCCACTGATCTATTCCTGTGTGCGTCTTCATCATGAGTCACAACAAACACACACAGCTCTAAACACGCAAGTGCACACGGATAACAGCACAAAACAGGCCTTTATTAAAATCACACATTGTACATGCTTTTGTTTGGGTCATTTACACATGAGCGCTTACTGCACTGAGAGTAGAGACAAAAACCTGCCTCACAGCTACACTCAGTCTGTGTGGGAGATGTATCAATACATCACTCTTTTCCTTTCACTTTTCTTAAATGACATGTTCTGTGTAAACTTACAGGCTGCATAAGAACAAAACACACATCTTTTATATCTATTGGCTGTTATAGAGGTCTCAAATATTTCAGAGTAACTTCCTCATTTTTTCTTTAGCTAAATATTGATTTTAATACTTCCTCTATTAACAGTAAATGAACAGTGCATTACTACCCCTTTAGGAAAGTTTCTACAGCCTCTGCCTCAATACTGAGCTTCACTTTATCAGTGTAGTCTTTTACAATGAGTGTGTTGCCTTTGGTCATTTGGAAAATCATTTGTATAAATATCACCCATCGCTTAAACGTGGCTGTGTGATATTTCAGTACAAACGCGCTGTACTCTGCGTTCTTTGGTTTTGTGTTGTTCGTTACGCGTGAGGCGCGCTGTAACAACTGAGCCCAAACTAAGAGAAAAGTTGCACACAGAAGTGTCAACTTTTGGAGCAGGATCCGTCTCAGCGACAGGACAGCGCCTTCCGGTGTGTCCACAGTCCTGAGCATCGGCCCTTCCCTCTGCTCCCCGCCGTGTCCACGCAGCGGCACTGACAGCGGGGCTGATGCGGGACTGAGCGCGGGCAGCGGCGGAGACCTGCAGCAGGGACCTGCGACGGGGACCTGCAGCGGAAACCTGCCGCTGCTGGCGCCGCTACACCGTGTCCGCTCACTCCGCTCACTCCTCTCACTCCGCTGTCACCTCGAGCCCGTGCGCCCCGTGTACTGTTTCAAAGTGTGTCAAAGTGCTCGTTGTGCGTCCCTCACACGTGTGGAGGAACAGTTTGGTGTCGCTTTCCGCGGTGTTTAAATGCATGAAGCTGTAGTTGAGAGAAGCCAAACTCTTACCTGAGCTTCCTGCGCAGCTTCTTCCGCTCACTTCCATCCAGAGGGGCGTGAATGTTTATGCCAAACAAGAGCTGTCATTCTCAAAGTTGACACCTTTTCCAGTTTTGATGTTTTTTATTGTTGCTTTTTGTAATTTCTTCCAAGGCGAGTCGCCCGGAAGACGCGCCCTGGAGACCGGCTCGAGAGGGAAGAGGAGTCCTTAATTGAATTTATGGCCGCGCAGGTGGCGCGTGGAAAAGCAGGACTGGACTCAGCGCAGTGTGAGACACTGATTTTCCCTCTGTATAAACGAACTGTGCAGCGCATAAACACGCGCAAAGTTTATCAGGACACGCGCTCATCTTAGCGCACAGACGCACGAGCCTCTCACCTGTGAGCTTCTACAGAGGTGAGGCATGAGGAAAAAACACTAATCACAAACAGGCATATGTCTGTTTCTGAATCCCACACACCCATTTAAGTTTATTTAAAGTTTTATTTTATTTGTGGAATTCTAGTTAAATTTAAAATCACTTTTTTGAGAGCTGGCACAATGAAGAAGATGCCTAAACTAGCCACGTGATTGGTTACCCTCATCCATATTCCTCTACTGTGATTGGCTATTCTCATCCATATTCCTCTGTTGTGATTGGCTACTCTCATCCATATTCATTTGAAGCCTATGTTTATATTAATATCATTATGTCAAAGAAGTCCTAATTGAAATTGGTGACTATTTAGTTTTGAGCAAACATTTACATTTGAGACCCATCAGTTTGTTACAAGTATTTGCGTATCCAGGGTTACTATAGGCCTACTACCTCCCTGGAGATGAAACGGCCGTCCCTCTGTTTCTCTTCACCTTTCCTATCAGCGCTCACATCAATAACACACTATAACATATTCTGCTGGTGTGACGCTGCAGGTAGAGCACAGGTAAAGCCCAGAGGAACCAGAGCGCCTCTGATCATGTTTTTTAAACTCGAACCCTCCTTATCTAAATTCTGCAGTCTCCCGGTCTATTGACAAACAGATTATTGCCAATTAGCAGTTTTGTGATGTGTCCTGTTGTACATAATAAAGAATACAGGGGATCGATGGCAAAGTCAACTAACAAGGAAGATAATGCCTTAATCCCTGCCTTTCTCAGAGGTTAGGTGTGAGAACTACTCGGCTATGTGTCGGCTAAAATGCAAAGTGCAAAACAGAATTTCAACCAAATCCAAAGTCTCTATTTAAAGTTATAAGAGCTAATGAAAAGTCCATGCAAAATAACATCTTCGAGGGTTAGCTGGTTTGACCGGAGAGATCGGTGCTGTCTTGATTGGCGTGATGCATATGTGACTTATTTCCACTGACAGAAAATTCATTTGAAAACTAAATTTCATAGACTGGTGGTTACAAATAACTTTAGTAAATATTTGCAAAAAATACACTTACATTGAGAACTATTGATGTTACTTTTGGATCTTTTACGGGATCCGAATCTATTGGATCCGTTCATGTCAAAGAGCCGTTTAAAAGACTCTTTTACTATTTATTTATATGACAGAAGCCAATGTGAGAACTCATTTTAACTACAAACTAAGTACATAGAGAAACGACCAAGGCTCAGATGTGTTTAAAATAGCTCAAACCTTTGGAATTATGAATAATCTACATAAAACACTGCACTACTATAATCATTTTTAAAACTAAGTGATGATGTTACGTCACTTAGTTTTATGTTTTTTTTGTCCACAAAGCTCTCACTCGTCTCACCTGCTCTGCTCCTGAGCTAATTCTTGTTGATTAGTGTAAAAATGTATGTACATTTGAAAGAAAAAGATTTGTTTCTTTTAAAAAACGAGATCCAGCTGTTCACGTTAAGGAATCATTCAAGAGAGCTGAGTCGTTCATGAAGGTCACATCACTATCACTCCCTGCGCTCATTCACAAAGGCGCCTTTTGATTGTGGCGGGACAAACCATCTTGGGGTCAGTTATGTGGTCAGATAACAGGGTTTAAGCACTTCAGATGTTGTGTTTGAAATACAGTATTATAGTTTATAGTGCTAAAAAGGCCAGGGACGAAATCTTTCTATCTTACTAAATATAATTGAAATAAACAGCCACAGCAGAATGGAAAAAACTGCAAAATGTAAAATCTATATTCAACATAATTGCAACATTTTTATATGTTTCTAAATGTCAGATATAATGATGTAATGTTTTTGATGACAAAAAGTATTGACATTTCCAATACAAGTCTGGATCATATTTTTTAAACTATATAATCACCCATATGGTTCTTATGGGTCTTTATAGGATGTTTTGTGATATACACGACCAGTCAAACGTTTGGACACACCCTCTCAATCAATGTTTTGTTTTGTTTTGTTTTGTTTTTTTTGTTTTGTTTTGTTTTGTTTTGTTTTGTTTTGTTTTGTTTTATTTTATTTTATTTTATTTTATTTTTTTTTGTTTTTATTTTGTTTTATTTTATTTTATTTTATTTTATTTTATTTTATTTTTATTTATTTTTATTTTATTTTATTTTATTTATTTATCTTATTTTTATTTTATATTTTTATATTTTATATTTTTATATTTTATTTTATATTTTATTATTATTATTATTATTATTATTATTATTTATTATTATTATTATCATTTTATCTTATTTTATTTTTAATTAATTTTATGTATTTATTTATTTATTATTTTATTTTTTACTACGATACAGAAGACATCAAATATATGAAGTAAGGTATATGGAATTATGTAGCAAAGAAAAAAGTTTAAAAAAGGGGCGCAACTAATTATATATATGTCTTCAGTATGTATATAAAATGTAGAAAGTAGTAAAAAATAAATAAATAAACTCTAAATGAGATGTCCAAACCGTTGACTGGTAGCATGAGTGTGAGTCCATTTGATTTGAACCCAAAACACCCAGGATCAAGCCTGACCTGTGCTCCTCCTCCAGTCTGTCCACAGTGACCGCAGCGGGCCGCCCATCCATCAGAGCTTCTCCTGATGTTGCAATACTGTGATAGCGAATTATAAAGACGTAAGAAAGACCAGAAAATCAATAGATTATTCTGCAGATCACTTGATTCAGTAATGATCCAGTGCATTTACCTGCTTTGATTCATACAGGCTGCTCTCAAGGGCACATGCAGCCGGCCCACCTCTGCCCCGCTGACTCCTGCCATGGGCCCACTAATTATCAAACATTAAAAACTAATCACTGCGACCCAAGGTTAAAAAGACACACTTTGCATAAACTAAAGATTTTTCTATCTGCGTGAACATAAAAAGAGAATATCTGTGTCAAAAGGTTACTGCTGCGTGTGTGCTACCATCCCTGTTGTTTTCCGTGTCGTCGTATTGTTCAGTAGTAAAAGTACTACACCTTAAAGGGCCCATATTACACAGTTTTCTGATCTATGTTATAATGTTGTTTCCTCATCACAAACATACCTGGAGTTGTGTTTTGTTTCATTCACAAAAAACCCTGGAAATTTAGGTTGAGTTCTTCTCTCAAACAGAAAACATGCCATTCCACCTTGTGATGTCATCATGTGGTAATACGGGACATGCTCTCTACTGTGTTCTTAAACTCCATACACTTCTTTAAATCATTTGGATGATTTCAGCCCTGGAATTACCAAACTCTACGGAACTAAAGGTGAAAGGTAGCTGTTAACTTGAAAACTCCCACTTCATGACATCACAAGGTGGAACAGAGCATTTTGAGCTTTGGAGATGTGGACAGAATAATAATAAAAAGTTACTCAAACAACTCCATGTATGTTTTTTGAGGCAGTAACAGCATTATGGCACGGTTTGAAGCTCACGAGAGTCAGTTTCTGTAGTATAATTCCGTAATATAGGAAATTGGCTACTAGCTCAGTTGGTTAAGTGTTTGTCCACTGATCCGAAGGTTGGCGGTTCAAATCCCACTCTCAACATGAAACATCATTGGTTTAGCGGTCAGATCCACAGGTTGGCGGTGCAATCCCAGCTCCCACAGATGAATGCTGTTGTTGTGTCTTAGGGCAAGACACTTAACCGACCTTGCCCCCTGTGTGCGAAGTGCCTTGAAGGTGGAAAAATGTGCCCATTTAAAATTATTACAATCAGTACAACTTGGCACATTTTACTCATTAGGTTGTTAGGATTGAACACACTTGAAACTTGAAAGCATAATTCTAGTTGAAAATACATTTTAAGGAAAAGTTCTTACCTCTTTGCTCGACCATATGGATCCTGACGCCTCACTGAGATCAAAACTAACACAAGCGGCTAATTGGTCTACAAGTGCGTAATGAGTGGTTAGCTTTTGTGCTTCAAAATGACAAGGCCAGATGGATGTGGGTTATCTCTGGGTACTTAACGTTCTCCCACTATTCAAAGCTTAAATAACCAAACTGCTTTGTTAGAATGTGAATAAGAATGAGCAACTTGTTATGGGCAGTGGGGAACCCTTCTCCAGATCTTGAGCTCGAATCTGCAGACCATCTAGCAGAAGGATTCACCTTTAGGTTGGATTGATATGAGAAGCTTGTCAGAGGAGGAACTGGGGTATCTTTTTGCTAAACTCACTTTGCTGGATTCTTTTTGAGAACCAAATAAGATCAATAATTGAAGGTGTTTGGCATGTTAAGCCCATCAAAATAGGTTTATAGGTGCAATACGTACTGTTCCATAGTTACATGACAGGTCTGTAAAGAGAATACGAATGCATGTTTTACTCATTACAAACTTCAATAGACCTCGTTAGCAAACAGAAACCATACTTCAGGTAGATCCAAAGCAGTGTCCATCGGCAATCTGAGCGGAATTGAAGAAGCGGCAAAACGTCTTCACTCTAAAACTTTTGTCCATTTGACAGAACTGAAGTTTCTTTTGCTATTCCTGTCAAAGCAATAACATCCCCATGGATACTAACACGTGGCAGAAAAGCTACATAGTGCACCTTTAAGTCTCAGCGATAGCAAAGATTTGACTCCCAGAACAGCTGGTCATGTGATGTCTCCCTTAATTACACTCATGCATGTTTAGAATGCATAAAGGTTGGTCATAATTTATTGGCAAAAGTGCATCAGGGCCTTGCAGACCTGTCACCGGTGAGCGGAGCAGTGGCACAAAACCTGATGAAGGTCGACTTGTTTTCAGTCACTTTGCATGAGCTGCTGCATGAGCCGCATTCACCTTAATGAAATAAAGACATGTACAAATGTCCTTTAGCAGGTGGCTGTCTCATGGAAGTTAGCAGAGGTGGCAGCTGCCGGAGTCTGGTAAACACGAGCGTTTTTGAGCAGCGCTGGTGTGTGTGTGCTGTGTGGTTAGATTGGACAGCTGTCTCCATACCTACCTCACTGTGCTGACTTACAACTAATGCTCTATCAGGCCTCTGTATATATTTCTCCAGTGCGTTTTGACACGGTGCAGAGTAGTTTAGTGCACATACACACACACACACATGGGGACATTTGGTGTGACAGATGCAGAGCACGTGAGGAGCAGAGGACAAGACCGAGCCACTGTTGAACTAGGCGAACCCAAAGACCCCAAGTGGGATCTCTCTGAACTGTCCCCAAATGAGACAGAGAAAGACTGCTGTTTACAAAACTAACTGGTAAGTTACTTCTGGCCCACAATTGTCCTGGGGCTGACTGAGGGAAAAGTGACTGTCAATCAGCACCAAGGGCTTTTTGGACCATCAATCACATATAAGGATCTGGGGGGCAAACCGCAGACTGTGCAACCTGAACCACAGTCACAGCCCTGTTCTACTTACAGAATGCAGACCCCCTTGTGCCTTGTTAAGGGACATTTGTGTATCTGAAGGTACATTTATCCTGATAACTTTGGCTGTAGTTGTTCTATTGCCATGAAAGTTCACACAGATGTGTGTTTTCACAGGTTTTTAGACATATGTGAGTTTCATCTTGATCAGATCAAGTTTTCTATATACTGGGCATGAGGTGGAGATGTGTGATTTGACTTCAATTCCTCATTTCTCTGCAGTAATCCAAATTAAATTTAGCAAAATTATGTTTTGTTTTTTTCAAAAAATTGGTCACTTTTAACCCCTCCCACCATGGCCACCCTGTACAAAACATAGACACATTTGGATAATTCTTGTCTGTAAAAAGCACAGGAAGTGTGTGTGAAAATGAGCTGCTCATCAGAAACATGCTTTTTGGGTCAGATTCAAAGTTGAGGAGAAAAAAAAAATCTTCATTTAGGACAATTTTGAAAATCTCTAATTTCACAAAATCTGAGACAATTTCTGCTAGAAAAAGGGCATTCAAAGAAGAAAAGTTTTTTCTCCATAAATTATAGCATAACTATGCATTTACTAAGTAAGTTTACGGGAGAAATCAGCACGGGCAAAACCTTTTTGTTCAAACTGACAAGGTGTCAAAACACAAAAGGCAACTAACTCCACTTACCCACTAATTGTTCATATCAGTCAGTGGGAAGTTTGGAGTATACACCAATATAAACAGCAACATCACTAAGGGATAGGTGGATTTAAGGGCTCATGGACAATGTAGTACTTTAGTAGAAAAAATCTAAAATTCTTTAATTTGACATACTTTTATGTCATTTACAACAGGAAAGCATAAAAAAAGGCAATCACTTTTTAGGCTTTTAATACAAAAGGAATGTGATTGGAAAGGGATTGTCAAAATAGGCATTTTACGATGTGTCTATGGAGCAAAACGCAACAAAGTGACTTTATGCAAGAACAAAAATGCACCCAAAGTTAATCTTCCTTAAATAATTCACAGAGATGGTCACTCTGATAACAACCAGAGGAATACTATATATTGTTATTGAATTGTCACATATGATTCATTAACATTTGACGATTAATTGGCAGTTTAAAAATCTAAATACACAATTTGTACGAAACACTCCCAGTGTACAAATTGGGACAAGGAGTATACATATACACACATGCACATTAATGAAGACATGCTTTCTTCAGTTATAATCTATGACAAACACACAATATTGTTTTATATTATAATATTTGTAATATTGCTCAAAAAATTACCAAATTTAAAAACTCAAAATCCACTGATTTCAAAAAGCAAAGTGCAGACTAGTGTAGAGGGGGTAGGTGAAAAAAGGAACTCTCAGACTAAAGGCGCCTCAAAATAACATTTTGAGTGTGTCACTTATTTTTTGTAAAGAATTGAAAGTAGTGTCCAGAAGCAGTTTAAAAACCTCATTAAAAGTTCTACACCAGTTGACACCAGTTGAGGTGTTTCCTGTCAGGTGTTTTTCAGCTCATTACAATGACATACAGTATCTTCAGTGTTTGTCTGTAGATGTTTTTTTTTTACTCAAACAAGACATGAGAGAAGCAAATACAACAGTTACACAAACTCAGTCTAATTTTGGATTATTAGCGACTTTATCACATCCCAATATGTTTCCCCATTGGGATTATTTACACGTTTAGTTCGTGGACAATACGAGCTAGGTGGCTACTTCCTCAATCACTTCCAACAGGAAATTAAGGTGTAGGCGCTCCGTATCGCACCAATCTTAACTTTTCTGCACAAACTGCCTCAGCGCCGCTGGATTTTTCAAATTAAATCTCACTGGAAATTTGGCTCCTCACGCTAATAGTGGACGGACATATGAACAATAAGCCTTTGTGCTGTTAGTGTATTAAGAAGTGAAAACAAACGCCATGTTGGAAGGAGCTGGTCACTGCACCATATGGCGGTGATAAGATGGCCAGGTAGAATCTAATTTTAATAAATTCCTAATCAGCTTGCAGGGATCCTGAAACAACGTGGTTAATGTGAATGTGTGGAGTCAGCGAGGGCCCTCACAGCTGTGGTCCTTAATAAGATTTGAGCAGCATTACAACAACACTGCACTCAATGTCACAGCCACTGTCTGTCTGAAGTGCAGCAAATAAACATGGAAATGTGAATAAATACTTCAGTGATTCACGTGAACCATACTCACAAAATACTGGACAGACCAGTTAGACATATTAGGATTTCTAAAATCAAACCGAACACAATAGTATTCTAATGAAATAAAAAATTATTTATTTGAAAAACTTGTATTTCATCTGCCTAATACTTCAATGACTCAAATAGTTTAATATTTTAGGTTAGGTCTTAGGTTTCAGGTGATTCTTGTGTTGAGCCTATTACTTTAAAATTCTCAGATATTAGCAGCATAAAGCTAACAGAGTACATACTGGTGGCCAGATGATCAATATGAGCCTGGGTTTCAGCTTCCCGTTATAGCCTATGTTGCCATTTGGGGCAGTTGACAATTCAAAAGATATAATAGGCTATTGTTTTCAATGTCCAGCCCTAACTTTTCATCATTCTGAAGCTCACAGATGGTGTCTACTGTTGTAGTCAAGGAGATGTGGGGCTTAGAAAGTTAACTGATCCAAAATGTTCAGTTAACATTTCACACAGAACTCACCAAAGCTGGTCCACTGCCAAGAAAACACTTAATATGGGACACAGTGGGCAGGACGGTGGCTGAGTGGCTTGCTCTTACGCAGCACAGCAAGAAGGTTCCAGGTTCAATCCCTGGGTTGACTGCACTGCTGTGCTCACTGCTCCTGAGGAGAAGCCCCAGCGACATTGAAGGATGGGACAAAGGCAGAGGACAAATGTCCCTATGGGGACTTTAAAAACAACATGTTTTAGTTGCTGTGCTGCTTACAGACCTCAGGTAAACCAGGCCTCTGCTGAGCAGATCTGATGTAGTGAGGTGGAGGTGTGCTGTGGCACATATCGTCTGCTTTTTCATGCTTTCTAATTACAGGAGGTGAGGAGGGCCGGCGTTTTATCGTATTTGTTTTGCATCGCTGCAAAAATAGAAAATGGGGGCTCGCCAAGCTGCACCAATTTACTCTGTTTCGACCTTGATTAAAAGAAAATTAATTGGCACATCTCTCATTATGAGGTAGGCAGCAGTTGGTGACGCCAATGACTCAAAAATAAGATACAATGGATGAGGGGATGACAATGTGTGGACAATTGTATTGTTCTTAGAAGCATTTCACTGTGGAATGATCAAATGCTACAGTTAGACCCTATATACACATATAAGGTATAAGTGGTATTATACAAGTCTAATCACAGGAGGAAGTCACTGACATTTTGTGAAGTATTTGTTAGTATTTAGTGAGGGTTTTGTGGTTTCTTGTTAAATCATTTACCACTGAAATAAATTAATCATCAGTTCATTCGGAAAATAACGATATGCAAATCTCATGATCACGATCTTCATCTCACGGTACAGGATTTAGAGCTGTGGATATGTTACTTTGTTGGTGCTACCACTGCTGTCATTAAACAAAGAATTAACGAACAAAAGTGATTCCTTCATGTTGCCTTCACTGAAACAGAGCGAAGGATCATGGTCTATGTAGTTCCCTCTGTTTGCATTTACACAGGTGCACTGTGATTTTGGTGATTGTTACATTGCTACTGTCTCACGAACTCCTCAGTAACATATTGTTGAACTGAACTATGCAGAAATGTATTTGTTTTTTCTTTTGTAAGTTGCAAAATTGTCAGAGTCACATTGACAATGTGCATTTTTCTCTTATTACAACACTGGGTTTATGAAGCTGCAAAACAGGTCATTTCCTTGAGTTGTAACAGGAATCTGCCTCTTGCTAATAATCACAAAGCAAACATCGAAATCCCATTTGTGTGTTGCGCCCGACCGCTCCTCCCCTCTCAAAGACGCCATATGTCTCTGTGGATCAGCTTCAGGAGTTTTCAGTAACCGTGGTGTATGATTACATGAGAATTTGTCTGCGAGAAGGCCTCCAGGACAGGCAAAATGCTAAATGCTATTTTTGAAATGAAATTTGCCTTCTTGAGCTGCACCTGTTTCCCTGGGAGAGTGAACGCAGCAGACGTCTGATGGAGAGGCCCGACACACGCCTCACTTTGAAATATTTATGTGTTTTTGACACTCTTTACAGTATGCCTGATCCTAGGCACTACTGTAAGACACTCATCTGCTGTTAATATGTCGAAACAGGGATATTGTCAAACTAGTCCAAACTGGCTCCAATCCCTTTATGTTGTGTTTGGAGTGTGTTCTCGCTCCAGCAAAATGTTCCAAAAGAATGTCAAACTGAATAGCATTTCTACATAAAACATTTCTTTGTAGTAGTAGTAGTAGTAGTAGTTTAAGTTGTCAGAATATTTTGGTCATCAGTTTCATTAAAGTTGCACTATGTGACTTTTCTGAAGGATGGCACGCTACCTGCTCGTCTTAGGGAGATGATATCGGTTTGCGTAAAATGTTCCTCAGCATGGCATTATTTTGCATTTATTTAAGTAGAGGTGTTTTTATTACTCAAAAAATAGATTAAAAACATGCATTCTTCCTGTAAGCGGGGTCACCTCTCCACAGACGTTACCTGCACCATAGCACCATTGCCTAATAGCATTATCAGAGTGTCTCCATGGAGATAGTAAAGTTAAATGCCAACAGTGGATCAAAGCAATAACTTCATAGTATAATAATCGACAGAGATACTGTCCTAAAGAAGCGGGGAGTGAGTTTGGGGGGTCCTCAGGGGGTGAGACACAGCTTGGGGGGGAACTTGAGATGAAAACGTTTGGGAAGCATTGCTGTAGACCCATGCCTCATCAAGTGACATTTGAATAATTAATTGATATAATGTAAAAGAATCCCAGGAGCTTTGGGTCTTGGCTCACCTGCCACTCTCAGTTGACACGGGACGGGGCGGAACATTTAAGGACAGACGAGTAGAGACCATTTTACCCACCATTACCCCAGACTCGTGTGTAAGTAAATAAATCCCCCCCCTGTCAGCAATCATCCTCACCCGCCGACCACCGCTCTAAGCCAAAATATAACACTTAATAACAATCCAGCCAATAAGACCCGGCTCTGTGGTGAAAAATGGACACTCGGGTTTCCTCGCGTTTGCCATCGAAGATCCGTTACAGTGAATGAGCTGAATCGTCTACCTGTCATTTTGTGGAAATAAAGTACTTTTCCCGCTTCGGTTTTCAGTTTGTGGTTTTATTTTAAGGAGGAAAAGGCAAAAATAGCGGCACGGTGCAGTCATGTGACTTCTCTCAAATAGGTGTATATGTAACGTCCTTCCCGCTACCACTGAGAATACTGGAATAGGCCCTCCCGTCACTGTTCAGTATAGTTTCTTTGTTAAATTAGGTAAGAGGGTATTAATGAGAGCTGCTATTAATGGTTTATGGAGATGATTTACTTCTCATGCCCAGTTTAAAGGGCCCATGCTGTTTGTTTTCTGACCCGATCTGATGTTATAATGTTGTTTCCTCATCACAAACATACCTGGAGTTATGGATCACGACTGTGTTATGTTCATCATTTGTGAACTTTACTTCCGTTCTAAAGTGAAGAGCAGGTGAACGCGCGGTACACTTCGCCTCATCAGCGCTAACCTGCAGGGACCAGAATGTGTTTCGCATGAATGAGATTTTGATTTTGGCTGCATTTAAACAATCATTTCCATTGCCGTTCGCTTCGTATTTATTATTACCTTTAAATATTCCCACTTGACCGAGTAAATTGCGAAGATTTCTTATTGTTCCTAGGACTCATTTGCAAATATAGTGAAAACTGAAGCCAGAGAACGGTGTTTGCATCTGACTTCCTGGTTAATTGATGTAAAAGTGGAAACATTTAATCTCACAGAACGACCATTAACTCCTATAGCCCAGGTGTCAGGAGGAGGCGCTCGGAGACACACCTGTGCTCCACTTCTGCCTCACACTCGCTTCTATTTATTCCCAGGTTACAAATTATACAGCGCTAATCTGAGTTGTATCATTGTGTAAAAGGGCCAGTTTTGGTGAGGTTCAGTCAGTGCTCTGCTGTGGTGGGAGCGACGTCCTGGATTGTGCCTCCGGGTTGTTCCGTGTGTGTGTGTGTGTGTGTGTGTGATCAGGTGTGTGTGGTTACAGGCATTTGGAAATGACATAAAAAGCCTTTTCAAGACTCCAGCTACAGGGTTATGTTTATTTATTTATTTTATCTTTATTTATACAGGTAGAGCCCAGCGAGAGCGCTCAGACTCTCTTTTTCATGAGCGCCCTGGTCAAAAATGGGAAAAAATACAACCAAAAAACAAGCAAAAACTAAGTATAGTCCATTTAAAAGATGAATACAGGTGCAGGCGTGTTATTTCGTAGTATCTGAGAGTATCATGAGATCTTTTAAAAGTTTTGTATCAATGATTAGCAAGTAAATGAGATATTCCAGCAGTCTATCGTTGTTGTCCCTTATAAATACATTTTACACAGTGTTGTTCTTCTGACAGATAGCGATGGCCAAACTACTTTTTCATAGCGTGTAATGTGATGGGTTTTAAATTCAAAGGGCTGAGCGAAAGAGTGAATCTAAAGGTTTCAAAGTAGAGGCTGAAGTGTGCATTTGTATGATGGGCCAACAAATTTTATAATCGTCATAACTCTTTTGTTTAGAGCGATCAGCACCTCACAAAGTGCAGTTCCAAATTGTCCACAGCCCTGAAGCTTCGCACCTCCGTTTGGCTAGTTTACAAAATTCTGGAACTTAACCTTTCTACAAACCCTCACTGCACCGTAATGGCTCCACCTCTCGAGAATGTGGTGGAAGTGGTCAAATGACGGAACATCTTCATATAAGCAGCACTTTTCCAAGTCAGCTGATACTACGTCTTCGTATTTTGGGACAAACTTGAGGCTGATTCTTACACTGTTAAGAGCAGAATACATAGGCCTGTGTCTTGTCGTGTTTGTGATTCTCCGTCACAGTTTGCAGTCGCAGTAAATAGTGCCTCCTCCCTCACAAAACCCGTGTTGAAAAGAAGTTGGTCCTTCATAACTTCTCTGGCACATTCCCCTGCTCCTCTACATTTGTTGAACGATCAGCATTGGGACGAGCAGCGTGCCTCCCCCTGTCCCTCTGAGTGCTCTGAT
>JAIEZT010000052.1:227500-243793 GCA_019594935.1 Periophthalmus modestus | reverse complement strand
GTATTAGTGTTAGTATTAGTATTAGTGTTAGTATTAGTGTTAGTATTAGTGTTAGTATTAGTGTTAGTGTTAGTATTAGTGTTAGTGTTAGTGTTAGTATTAGTGTTAGTATTAGTGTTAGTATTAGTGTTAGTATTAGTATTAGTGTTAGTATTAGTATTAGTATTAGTATTAGTGTTAGTATTAGTGTTAGTATTAGTATTAGTATTAGTATTAGTGTTAGTATTAGTGTTAGTATTAGTATTAGTGTTAGTATTAGTGTTAGTGTTAGTGTTAGTATTAGTGTTAGTATTAGTGTTAGTGTTAGTGTTAGTGTTAGTATTAGTGTTAGTATTAGTGTTAGTGTTAGTGTTAGTATTAGTGTTAGTATTAGTGTTAGTGTTAGTGTTAGTATTAGTATTAGTGTTAGTGTTAGTGTTAGTATTAGTGTTAGTATTAGTGTTAGTGTAGTGTTAGTATTAGTGTTAGTATTAGTATTAGTGTTAGTATTAGTGTTAGTGTTAGTATTAGTGTTAGTGTTAGTGTTAGTATTAGTGTTTAGTATTAGTGTTAGTGTTAGTGTTAGTGTTAGTGTTAGTATTAGTGTTAGTATTAGTGTTAGTATTAGTGTTAGTATTAGTTAGTGTTAGTGTTAGTGTTAGTGTTAGTGTTAGTGTTAGTATTAGTGTTAGTGTTAGTGTTAGTGTTAGTGTTAGTATTAGTATTAGTGTTAGTATTAGTGTTAGTATTAGTGTTAGTATTAGTGTTAGTGTTAGTGTTAGTGTTAGTATTAGTATTAGTGTTAGTATTAGTGTTAGTATTAGTGTTAGTATTAGTGTTAGTATTAGTGTTAGTGTTAGTATTAGTGTTAGTATTAGTGTTAGTGTTTAGTGTTAGTATTAGTGTTAGTATTAGTGTTAGTGTAGTATTAGTGTTAGTGTTAGTGTTAGTGTTAGTATTAGTATTAGTGTTAGTATTAGTATAGTAGTGTTAGTATTAGTGTTAGTGTATTGTTAGTGTTAGTGTTAGTATTAGTGTTAGTATTAGTGTTAGTATTAGTGTTAGTATTAGTATTAGTGTTAGTATTAGTGTTAGTATTAGTGTTAGTATTAGTGTTAGTATTAGTGTTAGTGTTAGTATTAGTGTTAGTATTAGTGTTAGTGTTAGTATTAGTATTAGTGTTAGTATTAGTGTTAGTATTAGTGTTAGTGTATTAGTGTAGTGTTAGTATTAGTGTTAGTGTTAGTGTTAGTGTTAGTGTTAGTGTTAGTGTAGTATTAGTATTAGTGTTAGTGTTAGTGTTAGTAGTATTAGTGTTAGTATTAGTGTTAGTATTTAGTGTTAGTATTAGTGTTAGTATTAGTGTTAGTATTAGTGTTAGTGTTAGTGTTAGTGTTAGTATTAGTGTTAGTGTTAGTATTAGTATTAGTGTTTTAGTGTTAGTATTAGTGTTAGTGTTAGTGTTAGTGTTTAGTGTTAGTGTTAGTGTTAGTATTAGTTAGTGTTAGTATTAGTGTTAGTGTTAGTATTAGTGTTAGTATTAGTGTTAGTATTAGTATTAGTATTAGTGTTAGTATTAGTGTTAGTATTAGTTAGTTATTAGTGTTATTAGTGTTAGTGTTAGTATTAGTGTTAGTGTTAGTATTAGTGTTAGTATTAGTGTTAGTGTTAGTGTTAGTGTTAGTATTAGTGTTAGTATTAGTGTTAGTGTTAGTATTAGTGTTAGTATTAGTGTTAGTATTAGTATTAGTATTAGTGTTAGTATTAGTGTTAGTATTAGTATTAGTGTTAGTATTAGTATTAGTATTAGTGTTAGTATTAGTGTTAGTATTAGTAGTTTTGTGACAGGTGTCGTCTCCTGATCTTCACAGTTTGGACATGTCTGACCACAGTGTGACAACGACACACGTCACACTCAGCTCATCTGTGAAAGTCGCTGTGTTTCATACATGTTTCCTGTTCGGAGCAGCTCTTTGTCGCCCTCTGCTGTCTGTGCAGAGAAACTGACTTTCAATATGGCCGACCCGACCCGAAGAGAGTTCTCCTGGGACACTCTGATTCTTTTTTGTATTTTGTAATTTTTTATGATTTGTGTGTTTTTTTTGTTTTTTTTTTCTTTTTAAATGTTTTGTTTTATTTAAATAAAAGAGAGAGGAAAAGGGGAAAAATGTATTCTCATTAGTGAGCTACAGGGGGAGCTCTAGCTCTGAAAGTGAAGACCAAACACCTGGGTAAGATATAAAAAAATACCTTTCAAATCTGTAAAGATAGACACAGTACAATATGATATTGGCACTTTATTTTGTGTTTGAGTAAAACCTGTTTCCACACACTTTAACAGTAAGATGCTCCACCCTGCAGCTGTTCTGTCAATACTGAGAGAGTTAGACATTAACTTACAGATGCTCCAGACCCTGCAGCTGTTCTGTCAATACTGAGAGAGTTAGACATTAACTTACAGATGCTCCAGACCCTGCAGCTGTTCTGTCAATACTGAGAGAGTTAGACATTAACTACAGATGCTCCAGACCCTGCAGCTGTTCTGTCAATACTGAGAGAGTTAGACATTAACTTACAGATGCTCCAGACCCTGCAGCTGTTCTGTCAATACTGAGAGAGTTAGACATTAACTTACAGATGCTCCAGACCCTGCAGCTGTTCTGTCAATAGTATTGACAGAACGACTGTGGAGCAACATGTAAATATAAAACATATGATGATTAAAGAGGAGTATTTGACTTCTATGGAAATAAACCAAGACTAAACCAGGACTAAACCAGGACTAAACCAGGTCTAAACCAGGTCTAAACCAGGTCTAAACCAGGTCTAAACCAGGACTAAACCAGGTCTAAACCAGGTCTAAACCAGGTCTAAACCAGGTCTAAACCAGGCGTCAGTGTGGAGGGTATAGCTGGACCACATGTTGAGACCCGTTGCGTCAGCGTGTCCTCATAAACTCCGTGGCAGATGTGTAAAGTGCTGTTGTGTTTACGTTCTCTGGGGTGGGTTTCTGACGTCACACCTGTTTGGAGCTGATCCAGAGCGACCTTCAGACCCTGAGAACCTGACCCCAGACTGAGCCGTAAACAAACCCGAGGTCAGAGGAGCAGACGGGAGCTGACCACCGGGGGCAGTGTAACCAGGCGGATCACATACTCTACATGCTTCAAGGCTCAGAGCACTTTGTACCAAAAGACCCACATTCTCACACCAGTGTGACACTGGGGCGACGGGGCTGAAGTGTTATGCTCAAGGACACAAGTATTCATCTGTGGGAGCTGGAATCGCACCACCAACCTGTGTCAGTGGATCTGACCCATCAACCAATGATGTTTGTGGAGAGTGGGATTCGAACCTGCAGCCTTCAGGTGAGAGGAAGCTCCTGTGCAGGTCTCCTCCTCTGAGTAGGACAAAATACTTTTTTTGAGTTTTTTCATGATCAAAAAACAGGTGTTCATAGGTTTAACTCATGTCCGTGGATATTTTGCTTTGTCTACAACAAAAACTACCGACCGAAAAACTTACACAGTGCATCTTAAATCTGATTTGATTTTGAACAGCCACATGATGTGATGACTGTCTGAATGCTGTTGTCATGAAAGTGTGGGTCAGTTCCTGGATGGTGTGGGTCAGTTCCTGGGTGTGGGTCAGTTCCTGGGTGTGGGTCAGTTCCTGGGTGGTGTGGGTCAGTTTCCGGGTGGTGTGGGTCAGTTCCTGGGTGTGGGTCAGTTCCTGGGTGTGGGTCAGTTCCTGGGTGGTGTGGGTCAGTTCCTGGGTGGTGTGGGTCAGTTCCTGGGTGTGGGTCAGTTCCTGGGCGGTGTGGGTCAGTTCCTGGGTGGTGTGGGTCAGTTCCTGGGTGGTGTGGGTCAGTTTCCGGGTGGTGTGGGTCAGTTCCTGGGCGATGTGGGTCAGTTCCTGGGTGGTGTGGGTCAGTTTCCGGGTGGTGTGGGTCAGTTCCGGGGTGGTGTGGGTCAGTTCCTGGGTGTGGGTCAGTTCCTGGGTGGTGTGGGTCAGTTCCTGGGTGGTGTGGGTCAGTTTCCGGGTGGTGTGGGTCAGTTCCTGGGTGGTGTGGGTCATTTCTCGGGTGGTGTGGGTCAGTTTCGGAGTGGTGTGGGTCAGTTCCTGGGTGTGGGTCAGTTCCTGGGTGGTGTGGGTCAGTTCCTGTGTGGTGTGGGTCAGTTCCTGGGTGGTGTGGGTCAGTTCCTGGGTGGTGTGGGTCAGTTCCTGGGTGGTGTGGGTCATTTCCTGGGTGTGGGTCAGTTCCTGGGAGATGTGGGTCACTTCCTGGGTGGTGTGGGTCATTTCCCGGGTATGGGTCAGTTCCTAGATGGTGTGGGTCAGTTGCTGGGTGGTGTGGGTCAGTTCCTGGGTGGTGTGGGTCAGTTCCTGGGTGGTGTGGGTCAGTTCCTGGGTGTGGATCAGTTCCTGGGTGGTGTGGGTCAGTTCCTGGGTGGTGTGGGTCAGTTGCTGGGTGGTGTGGGTCAGTTCCTGGGTGGTATGGGTCAGTTCCTGGGTGTGTGGTCAGTTCCTGGGTGGTGTGGGTCAGTTCCTGGGTGGTGTGGGTCAGTTCCTGGGTGGTATGGGTCAGTTCCTGGGTGTGGGTCAGTTCTTGGGTGTGGGTCAGTTCCTGGGTGTGGGTCAGTTCCTGGTGGGTGTGGGTCAGTTCTTGGGTGTGGGTGGGTCTGTTCCCGGGTGGTGTGGTAGGTCAGTTCCCTGGGTGTAGGTCAGTTCTCTGGTTCCCCAGGTGGTGTGGGTCAGTTTCTGGGTGTCCTGGGTCAGGGTCAGTTCCTGGGTGTGGTCAGTTCCTGGGTGTGGGTCAGTTCCTGGGTGTGGGTCAGTTCCTGGTGGTGGTCCGGTGGGTCAGTTCCTGGGTGGTGTGGGTCAGTTCCTGGGTGTGGGTCAGTTCCTGGTTGGTGTGGGTCAGTTCCTGGGTGGTGTGGGTCCGTTTCTGGGTGGTGTGGGTCAGTTCCTGGGTGGTGTGGGTCAGTTCCTGGTTGGTGTGGGTCAGTTCCTGGGTGGTGTGGGTCAGTTCCTGGGTGGTGTGGGTCAGTTCCTGGGTGTGGGTCAGTTCCTGGGTGGTGTGGGTCAGTTCCTGGGTGGTGTGGGTCAGTTCAGTTCCTGGGTGTGGGGTCAGTTCCTGGGTGGTGTGGGTCAGTTCCTGGGTGTGTGGGTCAGTTCTTGGTTGGTGTGGGTCAGTTCCTGGTTGGTGTGGGTCAGTTCCTGGTTGGTGTGGGTCAGTTCCTGGGTGGTGTGGGTCAGTTCCTGGGTGGTGTGGGTCAGTTCCTGGGTGGTGTTGGTCAGTTCCTGGGTGGTGTGGGTCAGTTCCTGGGTGTGGGTCAGTTCCTGTGTGTGGATCAGTTCCTGGGTGAGGCCTTGTTGGGTATGGCCTTTTGGTGATGGGTTTTCTGCACAAAAACCTTTTGGAGACGTGTGGAGCCTCACACTGACACAGAGTAACATCCAGAGCTGAGACGACACACGACCCACAGAGTGTTTAAAGACGTGACAGAGACGGGACAGTTCAGCTCAAATGAAGCTCCTCGAGGCTGGGGCAGGTATAGAGACAATTTAGAGCTACGGTCCATATTTGGAAGTATCATAGCAACCAAAGAGCCAATCAATAGTGAGGCTGTTGAAGATAACGCCCCTTCAGCCCCACACCACTGATTTAACAGGGAGCGAGCGCTTAGCAACACTGTCAATCAAACCTGTCGCTAACGCTAACAGGAGCGACGTCGGGGACAGAAGGACCTGATGTGTCTGTTATTAATGTTCATATGTTGATTTACAGACACAGACGTGAAATAAAAACCTCGGGTTTAAAGGCGTCTTTAGACCTTTCCTCAGGTTTAAAGGCGTCTTTAGACCTTTCCTCGGGTTTAAAGGCGTCTTTAGACCTGCTTTCGGGTTTAAAGGCATCTTTAGACCTGCTTTCGGATTTAAAGGCATCTTTAGACCTTTCCCTCGGGTCTTAAAAGGCGTCTTTAGACCTGTCTTCGGGTTTAAAGGCGTCTTTAGACTTGTCCTCGGGTTTAAAGGCGTCTTTAGACTTGTCCTCGGGTTTAAAGGCGTCTTTAGACTTGTCCTCGGGTTTAAAGGCGTCTTTAGACCTTTCCTCGGGTTTAAAGGCGTCTTTAGACCTGCTTTCGGGTTTGAAGGCATCTTTAGACCTTTCCTCGGGTTTAAAGGCGTCTTTAGACCTGTCTTCGGGTTTGAAGGCGTCTTTAGACCTTTCCTCGGGTTTAAAGGCATCTTTAGACCTGTCCTCGGGTTTAAAGGCGTCTTTAGACCTGTCTTCGGGTTTGAAGGCGTCTTTAGACCTGTCCTCGAGTTTAAAGGCGTCTTTAGACCTGCTTTCGGTTTTGAAGGCGTCTTTAGACCTGTCCTCAGGTTTAACGGCGTTTAGACCTGCTTTCGGGTTAAAGGCATCTTTAGACCTGTCCTCGGGTTTAAAGGCGTCTTTAGACCTGTCTTCGGGTTTGAAGGCGTCTTTAGACTTGTCCTCGGGTTTAAAGGCGTCTTTAGACCTGTCTTCGGGTTTAAAGGCGTCTTTAGACCTGTCCTCAGGTTTAACGGCGTCTTTAGACCTGCTTTCGGGTTTAAAGGCGTCTTTAGACCTGTCCTTGGGTTTAAAGGCGTCTTTAGACCTGTCTTCGGGTTTGAAGGCGTCTTTAGACCTGTCCTCAGGTTTAAAGGCGTCTTTAGACCTGCTTTCGGGTTTAAAGGCGTCTTTAGACCTGTCCTTGGGTTTAAAGGCGTCTTTAGACCTGTCTTCGGGTTTGAAGGCGTCTTTAGATCTGTCCTCAGGTTTAAAGGCGTCTTTAGACCTGCTTTCGGGTTTAAAGGCGTCTTTAGACCTGTCCTCGGGTTTAAAGGCGTCTTTAGACCTGTCTTCGGGTTTGAAGGCGCCTTTAGACCTTTCCTTGGGTTTAAAGGCGTCTTTAGACCTGTCCTTGGGTTGCCAGGCGTCATATTCAGCCTTGTCAGGTAGAGCAAATCTGCACTTCAAAATAATCACTGGACATCATAAAAATTAATGAAATGTGAACTTTGGGTGAGTGATACGACTCGTGGGGCACCAGCCTCTCCACTGACGCAAGTTTTCCAAATATGACGCCAAAACCCTCCCAGGCATGACCCTCCTTTCACATTTGACCCGGTCTGGACCTGTCTCAGGCGTGCCAGGTGCTGACAGGTGCAGTTTGAAGTAGTTCGATGGACAGGTGCCAGCTGACTTAATGAAACACAGTGGACAGGGGAGCGGGTACTTCAAACACAGCTCGTATACAGCAGTACTGCAGCAGTAGTAACAGTACTTCACTGGACCATCCCGGACCAGAGGAACAGACTGTTCTGTTCAAGGACTCAGGGCAGCTGAGCCTGAAGTTTGAAGAGATTCAAACATGAGACTCAGCACTAAGCAGCAAAGAGGAGCCGCAAACAGGAGTCACTCATTTAACTCTCTGAAGGAGCACTGTGGAACTTTTCTGATGAACTGACTCTTGATTCCATGGAGATAGTGTTGTTTGTGATGTTTTGTTCCATAGTTATGTGGAGGTGCTCTGGTCAGATACAGATCACTATGTTCTTTGATTGGCTGCAACGATCAGATGATTTGAAAACGTGCCCATAATTTGATCTGTTTTTAGCCCACGACATATGTGACGTTAAACAGAAACCACAGTCGTATAAAGCACGTTTCTATAAATGTAACCCCAAAGCCTCCTTCTGTGGGAACTGTGATCACACGAGGCCGACTGCGGTGAGCCGACCGCGGCCAGCCCGACCGCGGCCAACCCGACCGCGGCCAACCCGACCGCGGCCAGCCCGACCGCGGCCAACCCGACCGCGGCCAACCCGACCGCACTGAGCCGGTCGTACCGAGCCCGACTGTGCTGAGCTTGTGTGACGTGCTCAGATGCATGTGAGCACAGAATGGTCGAGAAATAAGCTCCATGTTGAGTGACAGATATTTCTAACATAAAAGCCCCGGGGACAGTGTGGTTTTGTTCAGCTGGGGTCAAGCCACAGGCGATAAGCATCCACCCTGTAACTGTACAGTCGCCAGTTCAGTTCTATTGAATCAGGACTAAATCAGGAGTAAACCACAGTCAAAACCAAGTCTAACCAAGATCTAAACCTGAAGTGGACCAGGTCTAATGCTGAGTTCTGCAGACCAAGAAACACATTTTAGACTCAAATTTGGATAGAAAAAAAAAAAAAAAAAAAATTAATTAATTCTTGGAACCAAATAGTTTAATCAGTTCTGAACATGATTTTGTAAAGATCAGATATCAAAAAAGTTCATATTGAGTGGTGGCACCTCGAGGCATTCAGATCTGAGCCAAACTGGACAAAGTCAGTGCCATTTTTATCCAAATATTTCTAATAACAATTCATTAAAAACGCTGGCGCCAGAATTCTGTCTCTTTGAAATGCCAAAACTCTGTTGGAGTTGGAACCAGATGAATCGATTATCAGCCGGTTCATACAAATGTTCACTTGTTTTGTGCTGCAGCTCAGTCAGGTGATCAGGAGTATGGCACGTACAACAGGACAAATGCACGATGATGGCACGATGTCAGGAGAGGGCGGCGGTTTGAAGAACCAACAACTCCACAAACTTGTCATATTAATCTTTGGTTTGAAATCAGACTCAGCGACAGCAGCAGTCACGTCTTTGGGTTGGATAATGGCACCATTTTCACTTTTGTTTATTTAAACTGACAGAGAAGATGCAGAACTTTGTGTCAGTTTTTGTTCCGTGTGAGTAAACCGTCCACCATGAACCAGGTCCACACTGTATCTGCATCTGACACGAACACCACCTGAGAGTCCTGTGTCCAGAGAACAGAGCCAACGCACCTGGAGCTGTGGTTTGTTCCTCACATGTTTAACACAAACCTGCAGATTTAGGCTGAGTTCTTCTCTCAAACTGAAAACACTCTGATCCACCTTGTGATGTCATCATGTGGTAATACAGGAAGTGCTCCACTGTGTTTTTAAACTCCACCTTCACTAGAATCATCTGCACTTCATGACATCACGAGGTGGAACAGAGCATTTTGAGCTTTGGAGATGTTACAGACTAAGAATAAAGTGTTACTCAAACATGCGTGAATGAAAAAACAACTCCAGGTCTGGAACATTAGAACATGGATTAAAGCTCACAGGGGTCAGTTAAGTGTGATCTAGGATCTTTAAACTGTACCAGATTCAGCCTTGATTTTGCACATAATAGTTTCCGTAGTTCAGTCTAACACGGAACTCAAAACGTCAGTCAGATCTCTCAAAAGCGAACTAGAGCTGGTCAAACAACACAACAGGTCATGAAATGAAACCATACTCGGAGCATGAGAGAAAACATCATATTCTACAGGAAAACAAAGACGAGAATCCAGAGAAGATTAAGAAATTCACGAGAGTCCAACTCAAACTAGCATCAGACACGTTAACAACATTCCACAGCGTACACCACATTGGACAAAAAGAAAAAAAAGGACCCAAACCCATAGTGCACACCTGTACTCACACCTGTACACACACCTGTACACACACCTGTACACACACCTGTACACACACCTGTACGCACACCTGTACTCACACCTGTACACACACCTGTACGCACACCTGTACACATGTACAGATGTACTCTACACCTGTACACACACCTGTACACATTTACTCTACATCTGTACACACACCTGTACACACACCTGTACACATGTACTCTACATCTGTACACACACCTGTACACACACCTGTACGCACACCTGTACTCACACCTGTACGCACACCTGTACTCACACCTGTACACACACCTGTACACATGTACAGATGTACTCTACATCTGTACACACACCTGTACACATGTACTCTACATCTGTACACACACCTGTACACATGTACTCTACATCTGTACACACACCTGTACACATGTACTCTACACCTGTACACACACCTGTACACATGTACTCTACATCTGTACGCACACCTGTACACATGTACTCTACACCTGTACACACACCTGTACACATGTACTTTACACCTGTACACCTGTACTCTACACCTGCACACACACCTGTACACATGTACTCTACACCCTGCACACACACCTGTACACATGTACTCTACACCTGTACACCTGTACTCTACACCTGCACACACACCTGTACACATGTACTCTACACCTGCACACACACCTGTACACATGTACTCTACACCTGTACACACACCTGTACACATGTACTTTACACCTGTACACCTGTACTCTACACCTGCACACACACCTGTACACATGTACTCTACACCTGCACACACACCTGTACACATGTACTCTACACCTGTACACCTGTACTCTACACCTGCACACACACCTGTACACATGTACTCTACACCCTGCACACACCCTGTACACATGTACTCTACACCTGTACACACACCTGTACACATGTACTTTACACCTGTACACCTGTACTCTACACCTGCACACACACCTGTACACATGTACTCTACACCTGCACACACACCTGTACACATGTACTCTACACCTGTACACCTGTAATCTACACTTGTACACACCCAGCCCTGTGTTGTATGTTCTGTCGCACGCTCGCCCATAACATGCATACACACACACACACCCATACAAACACATACACACACACACACACACACACATACACACACATACACACACACAATTTAACACTTTTAAATCCATCAATCGACCACAGCAACACCCGATCAACAAAACATCAATCGACCTCAGCAACACCCGATCAACAAAAAATCACAATCCACTGAATAAATTAAACACTTTATGAATGAAATGGGCCTAATGCTGCGTTCACACCGCGGCGTCAGGTGCGTCGAGCTCACATTCAAAGTCTGTGGTGGACGCGCGTCTTGGTGACGCAGAGTTTTTGCGGCGCGTCTTCAAGCGTCAAGGCGGCGCGAATCTGGCGTCAGCGCGGCGCGTCTTGAGCTTCCACGCGTCTACGCGTTCAGACGCCCGAGCGTACTAGCGTTGAACGCCTCGAAAGTTCAACTTGGTTGAACTTTTGAGACGGTCGACGCGCGTGTCAACCAATCAGAGACCACGCTCCAGTGACACAGCGACGTCATTCTGAAGCGCTGGAGTCACAAACACAAACAGTGACGGGGACAGGGACGTTATCCGCACCAATGTGGGACAGCAGGTCATCGAACTGGGCCTGGGTCACACGGAAATACAGCTGGAAGCGCTGATCATCCAGACGGAGCTCCTGGAGCAAGTGATGAAACTCGCCAAAACTCCGAACACCTCTGAATTATGTCGTGAGCCCAGACACGCCGCCGCCGAGCGGATCACCTCCGTTGATGACTTTTGTTTAGTAAATACACCAAAGCTGTTCTCTCAACATGGTCTGTCATTGTGCACAAAAGGAGCAGGAAAACACTCAACGCTCGAGACGCGCTCTCTGGACTCGCGTCTTGGACGCGCTTCCAAAGCGTCTGTCCTCAAATGCACACGCGTCAAAATAGAGGCGGCCAGCGCGTTTTTGACGCCGCGGTGTGAACGCACCATAAGTGAAAGATGGAGACACCAAAACCCAACAGCAAGACAATACTCCTTCTACCCCATCTCCTCTCCAGTCCATAAGTCCTTCAAAATGACTCAATAGCGCCACCTCAAAATACATTACGGCAATGACAGACCTTTTTCATCGTAGACAAATTAAATTTGGCACAAACATAGAACATGTCATGACAAGTAAATAATTATATAATGACTCCTCCCTAAACCCTACAGGACGTCTGCCTTTGTGGATGGAACAAATTTTTTTTCAAAATTTTAACTCCCACATTTAAATTTTTTATGGCATGGATTTTCATTCAAGAAACTTGCACATTGGTCAAAATGAGCTACACCCATGTGGGATTCTAGGCAACTCTCTTTTTTAAGTCATAAAATGTGGGTGTGGCCAACATGCAAATGGTGTTTTTTTAAGTATTAAATTGCATCTAACTCAAACATGCAGTGTCCTGTTAACCGGCATTAATATACATTTTTTATACAATGTTGATCTGAACTTAATGATATATAGTTTACATAGCTGAGACAATCCATTGCTCCACAGCGCCCCCTTGAATTTTTGAATGGGACCCAAAAAATTTTACTTTCTCAAAAACATTTGAAGTTTGGCATTTCCCATAGAGAACAAAAAAATCCAATGAGAACATACCTCTATTTACAAGTGTGTTGCTATGGCAACGTCCGACATTTCTCATTGAAATACATGAGCGTCCAGAGCAGAAGATCGTGAGGGCTACAGGCGTTGTAAGTATGCTTTTAGCAAAGAGGTGGAAAAGGCTAAAGCGAAGTACAATACACGTCTGAGGCAGCATTTCTCCACCAACGACTCTGCTTCTGTCTGGAGAGGGCTTAGGCAAATTACCAACTACAAGCCCAAAGCCCCTTCCGCTGCGGACAACAAACAACTTGCAGAACAGCTAAATGGCTTTTATGCGAGGTTTGACGTCCCACACCCCTCCCCCACCTCCATCACCACCATGGACATCACAGCCGAACCCACCTCAGACCCCTCCTCCTCCCCCACTGCCCTCACAGTTTCGGAGCGGGACGTGACGAAGCTTTTCAAGAAGCAAAACCGCCCCCCGGACGGTGTCTCTCCTTCCACCCTTAGACACTGTGCTGAGGAGCTGGCTCCTGTCTTCACAGACATCTTTAACACCTCCCTGGAGTCATGTCACGTCCCAACCTGCTTCAAGCTGTCCACCATTGTCCCCGTCCCCAAGAAGCCCAGGATCACTGGACTTAATGACTATAGACCTGTGGCGCTGACGTCTGTAGTCATGAAGTCATTTGAGCACCGGGTCCTGCACCACCTCAAGTCCCTCACCTCCACCCTCCTGGACCCTCTGCAGTTCGCCTACAGAGCCAATCAATCTGTGGACGACGCCATTAACCTGGCCCTTCACTTCATCCTCCAGCATCTGGACTCCCCGGGAACCTACGCCAGGATCCTGTTTGTGGACTTCAGCTCTGCATTCAACACCATCCTCCCTGCTCTGCTCCAGGACAAGCTCGCTCAGCTCAAAGTGCCTGACTCTCCACCTGCAGGTGGATCACTGACTTCCTGACGGACAGGAGGCAGCGCGTGTGGCTGGGAAAGAATGTCTCGGACACTCGGACAATCAGCACAGGATCTCCACAGGGCTGTGTACTTTCTCCTCTGCTCTTCTCCCTGTACACTAACTGCTGCACCTCCAGCCACGACTCCGTCAAACTGGTCAAGGTTGCGGATGACACCACCCTCATCGGGCTCATCTCGGACGGGGATGAGTCTGTCTACAGGAGGGCAGGTGGATCGGCTGGTGTCCTGGTGCAGCAGCAACAGCCTGGAGCTCAACGCCCAGAAGACAGTGGAGATGATTGTGGACTTCAGGAAAGTCACAGCCCCCCTGCTCCCCCTCGCCTTGACTGACTCCCCCCATCACCACCGTGGACTCTTTCCGCTTCCTGGGCACCTGCATCACCCAGGACCTCAAGTGGGAGCCGACCATCAGCTCCCTCATCAAGAAAGTCCAGCAGAGGATGTACTTCCTGCGGCAGTTGAGAAAAGCCAAGCTGCCGGTCCAGATGATGGTGCAGTTCTACACGGCCATCATCGAGTCCATCCTCACCTCCTCCATCACTGAGTCCATCATCACCTCCTCCATCACTGACTCCATCCTCACCTCCTCCATCACTGTGTGGTTCTCTGGGGCCACAGGGACAGACAGAGACTGCAGCACATTGTGCTCTGCTGAGAAGGTGATTGGCTGCAGCCTCCATCTCTCCAGGACCTGTACGTCGTCTCCAGGACTCGGGTGGAGCAGGTCGTACAGCAGCTGACACTTCTCACCCTGGACATGGACTATTTCAGCCACTTCCCTCTGGCAGGAGGCTACGGTCCATCAGGACCAGAACCTCTCGTCATAAGAACAGTTTCTTCCCCTCTGCTGTTTCCCTCATGAACACTTCTTAAACCTGCACTAAACTGGACACTTCATAACACTGGGCACTAAATAACCCATGATGCACTGCTGTTGTTTTGATGCTGCTGTTGTTTATATTTTCTACCTCCTGCCCTTATTTGTATTTATAGTGTGGTTTTTTTGTGTGTGTTTTATGTCGCACTTTATCACAAGTTCCTAGTCTGTGAGCTCTGCTCATGGACAATAGCAATAAAACTTATTCTGATTCTTCTGATTCTGATTCTGGTTTTGGTTAACTGGGATGAAAAAAAATCACTTTGTCATAGACCATTGAAATTTGGTACACATATTCCACACATAACACTGAATAAAAAAGCCAATAAAGACATACCTCTATTTCCAACCGTGCAGGTGTGAAAATGTCATAAATGCTCTCATTGAAATGAATGGAGTAGTATTACTCAGTCGCTGATTTTGGGGGGAGGGGCGATGTAAGCGGGAACGAGAGGAGTGAACTCCACTGTGGCATGTACCCCGCGGTCACAAGGGGTGGCGAGGGCCTTTTTCACTTTTTTCACAGTATTTATTATTATTTTATTTATTTTTTTTTTTTTTCTTCTCATCTATATTCTCTATATCTTCATTTTTTACTCAACACGGATTACTACTTACTCACACTCTCCTCTGTTGTCTCTACCTTACCCTCTCCATACTGGATTCTAATGTTATTTCACGTGAACTTTTTTTGGATGTGAACTTTTTTTAATACATTATTTGCACATAAGTCCCCAGAAAATAAAAGCAGACAGACCTGACCTGCATGTTCATTATTCTCAAAGGGTCATAAATGTGTGAGGTCGTCAGAGCAGAGGCTGCGTAACAGCTCCGCTTCAGTAAACAGCACAGTTACATAAGAGTCAAAGTCCTGCATCCTGGTCTGGACTCGGGTTTGGACTCAGGTCTGAGACTAGGCAGGTGCAGGACGTCACGGGCATGTGTGAGCTTCGAGCACAGAAACAAAAGGATTATAACAGTGGAAAGGATTTTAAACCAGCCCTATTGGGCTTGTGTCTCTATGGTTCTCATCTCTGACCCCTGTGGATCATTCTGTTTATAATTTACATATTTTAAATCACAGAATTCACCCAAAACGACTTATTAAAAGAAACAAGTCCGCTGACTTCTGCCTTAGAAAACTGTGGTGTCCAGTGTCGCTGACGTCGCCGTAAACGTCATCACAACAAAGCGCCAAATGCTGTCGGCGCCCCCTATGGACAGCACAGTAGCATATTTTTTAATATTTCTACCAAAATGGCGACACGACACTGCCGAATCCTACGAGTATCACCGATTATGTGTACATCACAGGGGTCTCAGAGGGCGTGTCACAGAGGGCGTGTCACAGAGGGCGTGTCACAGAGGGCGTGTCTCAGTGGGCGTGTCACAGAGGGTGAGTCACAGTGGGCATGTCACAGAGGGCGTGTCACAGAGGGCGTGCCACAGAGGGCGTGTCACAGAGGGCGTGTCTCAGTGGGCGTGTACCAGAGGGCGTGTCACAGAGGGTGAGTCACAGTGGGCATGTCACAGAGGGCGTGTCACAGAGGGCGTGTCACAGAGGGGCGGGTCACAGAGGGCGTGTCTCAGTGGGGCGTGTCACAGAGGGCGTGTACCAGAGGGCGTGCCACAGAGGGCGTGTCACAGAGGGCGTGTACCAGAGGGCGTGTCACAGAGGGCGTGTCTCAGTGGGCGTGTACCAGAGGCCGTGTCACAGAGGCCGTGTCACAGAGGGCGTGTCACAGAGGGCGTGTCACAGAGGGCGTGTCTCAGTGGGCGTGTACCAGGCCGTGTCACAGAGGCCGTGTCACAGTGGCCGTGTCACAGAGGGCGTGTCTCAGTGGGCGTGTACCAGAGGCCGTGTCACAGAGGCCGTGTCACAGAGGGCGTGTCACAGAGGGCGTGTCACAGAGGGCGTGTCACAGAGGGCGTGTCACAGAGGGCGTGTCACAGAGGGCGTGTCTCAGTGGGCGTGTACCAGAGGCCGTGTACCAGTGGAGGTTAAACGGGAGTAGATTGACAAAATGGCATCTTGGAAATAAGACATTAAAGACGACTCAAACATGAACTATCACATTTCCATAATGAGGCTCTTTTAAATGGATGAGCAGGACCAGAAAAGTTTTACTTTTGTTTTAAAAAGAAACGATTATGTTGTATAAAGGACCTGACCTTCTGCCCTTATGAGGATGCACTCTGTCATAAACACTCAGATAAAGGTGAACTATGTTTTCAAGTTGAGTTTATGCTTCAGTTGGTCTCCATGGAGATGTTAAT